>NQII01019858.1:0-11613 GCA_002778355.1 Clitarchus hookeri
CAAACATTCTAGAATATATAAAATAATTTTGACAGATTGAAGATATTTACAAATAATTTCTCTTCATCTTGGTAACAATCATACACTATGAACAGAGAAATTATTTGATTCGACTGCGTTTAAACATACATGTACACTTTAATTTAGCGTAAGCTGCGAAGTCTGAAGTAAAGCTGGGTTTACAATAGAAAATGTAAGCGTTAAATTATGGGTTAAAACGTATGCAAAAGAAACGAGTGTTACCTCATGTATTGGTTTCCAATGTAACTTAGCAGGTCGTGCGCGTTTTTGGGATTTCCATAAGCGTTGAAAGAAATAGTGATATTTTATATCTAAAATGAAACTTGTGAGGCAACGACCATTCAAAACACAGCAGACAGTGTTGTTGGCGGGAAACGGTTATTTACAGTACTGTAAGTATAAACGATATTATCAAGTCGTATGTGTGTACATGTTAACGATTATATTTGTTCACAAAATAAACTTCTTTGATAGAAAATGTCGGCCTTGAAGTATTATCTGCTTAAATATGGTTGTAATATACATAGATAGGTTAGGAACAAAGGTAAACATAACAGGCTATGCGCCTGTTTCCACTGGCTAGAATTAAGAATTAAAACATTATTAGAAACTGCAAATACAGAAGACGTGTTTCCGTATGACTGATAAGCGCTTACTGCATAATTCTTAATGCATACATTTTTTTATTGTAACCTTAGCTTAACTATTAGCGATTAGCACCAAGTCATTATATTCAACCGATGTTTAGTGTAGAAATAGTTATATTTTGTAATATAGTCTGAAGTAGAATATTGTGACGCTCTTTGTTATCTATAAGTTTCATGCGTTCGTTAGTGGTATCATTACTGATAATAACTTCAGTGTCAACGTTTTTCGCACTGTTATGAGTTTGAAGTTCCAGTGTAGAATATAAAATGGCGTGTTGTGTTACAATCGTGTAACCGTACACACACATAGCTGCCAGCTTTTCAGACAATAACCACTAATGCACATCATTATTGTAAACATGGATCTTACAAAGACGAACATTGTATTGTCGCTTCAAAAATAAACCATATGTTAGAGTTGAGTGAGTCTCATACGTAATCATGAACAATGTCATTTCCCGCAGTATGCGTAATGTTTCCTGCTTAATGAGATGCACACTCATTCAGCGTTTGCATTCGTCTAAGTACGTAAATGTTGTACATGTCTCGGGAAATGACATAAGCAAGTACACGAGGAAACGAATGTGTGTACGTCTCGCGCCCTAACAGCCCACAGGCTACTATTTTGAAAAGCGATTTATATGTAGTTCATAATTGTTATTCCTAATATTTATTTTTCTACATAGTTATATGGAGGCATTATCTTTCTAAAAAGGCCACTGAGAAAAGTTATTAACGATCTATACTCTTTAACCTTTAATGATCTAGAAGAGCCAAGGTAAACATAACCAGTTTTCTTCGTGATTTGTTATAAACCTGGCGTGGCAATGGATTTGAAGTTAATATGCACTGCCAATTTTTTACAAGGCAAGGCATGGATGAGTGTAAACGTTATATCAAAATTCGAAAATTAATTTTTATACATTCCATTATTAGTTTTAAAATAATAATCTCTAGTTTTTACCAGTTTCAATAATACATGTTGGATAGCTGCGTTTTCTGCGTCAAATACTTATTCATTCCTTTCTTGACAAAATGTCTGTGATTGATTAATACTAACATTTTCATTGTCATGCACTTCTCAGCTACAGCTTCTAACGGGTTGATAATTTTAAATCTATGCGCCTACGTTCCAGCACAGATTCAGTATTTTTTCTCCGTCAAAATGCTTGTTCAGATTCTTATCAGCTGGCTAGTTGCTTTAACGGATGCAAATAAGTATACTTTGTCGAAATGTGTCAAGTATCGAGCCGAGTGGAGTATGCTTATATACATAAGTGCATTCCTAGGTTCGGACAAAACCTTAATGACACTTGAATCGACAAATTTAAAGTACTGATTATTTGTACTAACAGTCACCTTTGTAGTAGATCACAACCTCAAACTATAAACACTGAGTCACATTGTAGACTTTCGTGCGTCTAACATATATTTCTTGACTAGTGAACAATCATTTCCTGTCAATTTCCTTTCACATAAGAACGAAATGAAAACGCTTCTATGATGTATAACGTCATTCATGACTAATATCAATTTTTTTATTGTAAGTGCTAACATTACTCATATTTTATCATGAACACCTAAACTATAGTAAATTAATAAATTAGAATAAAAAACAATGGCCATTATATATTATTTAAAAATTAATTTTCGCAAAGGTAAATAAAACCAAATAGTAGTTGATATCGCTGCAAATTTCAGCAAATGCAGAATTCTATGACAGAATCGAAACACATGCCATTAGTAAATTATTAGTTGGGTATTCACATCTGCAACGAAAACTAATAACTCGTGTAATACAGGCTCACCTTTAGCTGAACTAGAATGAACACATGGGTGAGCCAAAGCCAGAATGAAGACCTACTTTTGCCGGCTGCGGAACTGGCAACACCGCACGGGTGGCGAGGTGTTTCGACTTCTGCATCTTCTGCTACCTCCCAGTCGGAAACACTAGCGCTCCTTTGCATCAGCCCAAGAACTAACAAAAAAAAACTGGTCAGACTTTTTCCTATCCCATTGCCACTCTAGTGTATATCTTTACCCAATAGTTCTGGTTGTTCTTGATTTTCGTCTTTCTGTTTGGCCTTTGGCTTTCTCTCTGACCACGCAACTTTTCACTTTTATCTTGCCTGTTTTTAGGTAGCTTCTTTTTATAATTTTTATTTATTTATTATTACTTTACTGTCTCATCCCTCCGTTGTTTAATTAACTATATATACAACCAGGTATCACGGAAGGTGAGGGTAGTCGCGGATGATCCTGTCTACCACTTTGACTCCCATAGCAGCCTGGGGGTTGTTTTCTATTCTACTACTATATTCTAAAACTATGCCCTATATAGCGGTACAATTATAATATTTTTAAGTTTCATCTGCAAATCCTTTTTTCCAAGTTGGAACTGCGTCGAGAAGAGGGGCCTGTGAACTCTTTTTCGATCCCTTTTACTTTTACTCTGTTATGGGATGTAACCGTCAGGAACAATTAATAAACACTAAGGATGATGCAAAAATAAGATTATCGATATTTCGAAATTTATTTTTATAGATAAACAGTAATTATAACAAATTATTTAAGAAATAAATTATAATATATTAGTGGTCTTACAATAATTTTAGTTTCAAATTTTTTTATCGCCATGAATAATTAAACATCAATTGTGAAAAATACTTAAACGGAGCATATGTTTCTTGCTTGAACGCACATATTCAATCTCGCAGTGACGGATGGACACACAGAGAAGTGGCGGTTGGGGCAACACTTGTCGACATTGTTTGCAACACTTTCTGGAACATTCTAGTTTGTTTGTAACATATTCTGGAGTACTTTTAATGGGTTGACTTAGATACATCTACAGAAAATCACGGAAGTTGGTCCTGTGGCAAACTACCAGCAAATATATTTTTTAAATGTATTTATACAACATGTTAATTTAAGCTACCCGAATGAAAGGTCTCTCTAATGTGAGCAACATTTGTGAGATTCGTGGCGTAGAAGACGGTGGCAGTTGTTCACGGTATGAGGAGTCCTGAGTTTGCGTCCTGGGCAACACTATGAAAAGCGTAGTAAAAGTTTAGCATATAAGCTGGTTCCGATCACCTACTGACACAAACGGAGAATCTATCAGACTGATTTTGTGAATCAGTAAAGGCGCGCGTTTTTCGCATAAATATTTCACGACTAGTAATACTCCAAAACACGTTAGCTGAGATGCACTTTCGTGACTGGATTATTTGGATTGGTACGTGTCTCAGGTATCTGCTAGTGAATCACGAACGTTCAGCAGAGCGGAAACTTAATTCTGGTTGGTCCAGTAAAGTAGAAGAATGTCTTATCACAGCGATATGCGGATTAATAACCAAGGCAANCGAGTGTACCGTGAATATCGGGAATCCGGTAAAACATCACATCTTCGACATCACTGCGGTCGGAAAAAGATCGTGGAAAAACGGGAAAAACGACGACTGACGAGAATCATTAAACGTGACAGACGTGCAACCCTTTCTCAAATTGGCGCAGATTGGATTTGTGGACTACCCTGCAGNCGGGAAAAACGACGACTGACGAGAATCATTAAACGTGACAGACGTGCAACCCTTTCTCAAATTGGCGCAGATTGGATTTGTGGACTGCCCTGCAGGATTCATGGTGTGAATTGCCTCCTGCATACCTTCAGACATTAATCGAGTCCATGCCACTTCGTCTTGCGGCACTTCTGCGTGTTCGGGGGGGCCCTACACGATATTAGGCATGTGTACCAGTTTTTTTTTTTGGCTCTTCAGTGTATTTCTATTTCTCATTTTGTATCGTTTGACCATATGAAAAATGAACATGATGACCTTTTTCATGAGCCATCCAAATAAAACTGTTGAAATGATATATACGTAAATGTGTTTCTATTACATAAATTCTGCCTCCAATGTGCATAAAACCAATTAATACTAACTTTAGTAAACAGTACTGTCGCAATACTTTGTCAAGTGTTATGAACTATCTTTATTGATTTCCCGGCAACTTGCCACCGTGTACTGTAGCATGTACGTAACTACGAGCAGTGTTTTTTTTTTTTTTTTTAAGATCTGTTTGAAGAGTGTTTACTTTGCCATGAACAACCATTAAAAATACACACAGAGACGAAATTTCGTGGCGGTTCTTTCGATGTGGGCGTAACCATTCAATGATTGACTGAGCAAGACTCTGGCCGGGGACCTTATGTCCGATGGCTACTACGTACAGAATGTTTTCTATTGATTGCTGGTCTGCCGGCTGGCGATTATGTTACCAGGCGCTGATTGGTGAACGGCGTTCCAACATTTTGCTTGTCAGTGACACTATTTAGGGGGCGTGCCACGTGTGCAGTTGCAGTTCGTAGTAAGCGGCTATTTAATTTCACCTCTGTGCTCTTAAGTACTTTCTGGCAATATTACTGTAACATGACTCACGACTAGGAGCCAGAAAAATTTTGCCAATTTATTTGAAGACAGGCTAGACTTCAAAATGTGTGTATTCACGTCATTTTACAACTGGATCACGGTTATAAGACTCATCCTAGAGGACACTTAAGTCAATGATAGACGTGAAAGTCAACACATAAACGGGATCCCGTGCTACCTGCTTTGGGGTAAAAATGACTGTTTATTAGGGCAGCAGTCAATGAATAAATGCTTCAGGCTCGAGCACACAGTACTCAAGAATACAGAGGTGAAACAAATCNATAAATGCTTCAGGCTCGAGCACACAGTACTCAAGAATACAGAGGTGAAACAAATCCTTATACCGCGAACTCCAGCCGCACCTTGTCCTGAAATATTTTTGCTAATAACAGGTGCCCCTAGGGGGGCACCTGTTAGCCACACAAAATTAACTGAATAAAAATTTAAGTTAAAACCAAATAAACTGTTAAAAGTTAAAGAACAAAAAAATTTACAGTTAAAATAAAGTCTCAAAAACGTTTTTCGTCGATGTTTATTAAAAACATTTTTAAAAATGTATCACAACTTGGTTTCTGGATGCCGAATCAGATGGGCCTACTTATCAAAATGACGAATTAACAATCTTCTACAAAACAATTTGAAATAAAACTTCTAAAATAAACTCTTATAGAATAACTTAGCAAGAAACCAGACCAGTGCAGTGACTACAAAAACAATCGAAATGTGCATGTCGCACGTGGACCATCAAATGTGCAACTGTGATTGTTGAGTAGTGAGATTGTATTGATAGATCGCGACGGTGGTATCTCGCCTACTTCACAATCGCGTTACGTATGACTAACGATGATCTTCGATTCAGTACATAACGCCAGTGTATCTATCTGTATATCGTGGTATGTAACTCGTCGGCCGTCAAATACGTTGCGTATTTTTAAGAAGTTTGTCAAGATATTAATGGCATTTGCATATATTTCGTTGTCCTCTTCGACCTCCAGGCGATTGCAAAGTTAACTAACGTTAGTTTTAATCGTTAACCAGATATTTTAACAATTAAAAGTTTAAAGTTAATTAGTTTTAAAATTAACTAATAAGTTGAAAATTACACCCTTTTTAATGAGTGAATTTTAATCTTTGTTTTTTTAATCGTTAATACCAAGTATGCAAAATTCGTGTTCTTTTCTGACACATTGCTATACTTCATTGCTCTATACTTGCTTGAGCGGCGCAATTTGTGATTTTACTGGCTACTGACTGTCATCAACCTGTATGATCTGCGGTGGCTGAGCGGTTAGCCTGGCAAACCGGGTTCAATCCCCGGCCGGGTCACTCCCGGATTTTGGCATGCGGGAATCGTGCTGGACGATGCCGCTGGTCGACGGGTATTCTCGGTGACCTCCAGTTTCCCCCGGCTTTGCATTCTGGCGCTGCTCCATAATAAACTTAATCACCATCATCAGTTCTCAAGACCTCGCTGTTAAGAGCCGTCCAAAACTTCACACTCGCTCACTTTATGATCGCTTTACTTGAGATTGGTGGCTCACCCTCTGAGCCTTTATTATCGGCTGAAAGTATCCTTGGTACGTGCCACAAATGTTGTCGGCAAATGGCAAAAGTCAGACGAGCATACGTCTTGTTGTTTAGTTTGCAATCTACAGACACAAAATAAAGAGAATGTACGCCATTAATACGTTTTGCCCATTGTGTAACATAAATTCTGTGTATAATTACTGCTTTCGTCCAAACGTACGTAGTAATACAGAATAAAGCATAGTAATGTGTATTTACGGGGTTCGCACGGAGACTGTTTCCTATACTATCATCGTGACTGCAGACTAGCACACAAAACGAGCACCACTATTACATAGTTCCCACGTCTCTGGCAGCTGAGCTAAGATTTATCTCGCGTGGGGGGCAGGATGCCAGAGGGAAGGGCAAAATAATCCCGGCATCCACAGCGGCCGTAAATCAGATCTCCGATGACTGAGTATCGTCAGGAGGTATGTGCGAGGAAGGCTTGCGGGGGTTGGCGAATCTCATGTGGAAGGGGGGAGGGGATGGAATCAACCTGAGACGCCGAAAGTGGAAACTCATCTCCCCGGCTTGGAGAGCGCCTGTCGACGGGAGACGCCCCTCGGGGAAACATAAAACCGACGGCACTCCCTCTCTCCACCCTCCAGACTCATCCCTGTGGTCGGTGTCTTCTCTCGTGCGAGGGAAGTCCGTGCCGTGCAGTAGAGACGATCCAAGGGTGTGCTCGCGTCGCGCGAGGAAGGGCGGTGTGGTCGAATTTCGCACTTACTTCATACGAGCGCAATGCGACCTGCGGCACATACGCGGATGAAGTAACTAATGTTGTGAACTTTCATGCAATATGCTCACATGGTATTAAATTCGTCTTCTAGAGTTTTAAAACTATTTAGACATTTTAACGCGTATTTTCAGATACTGCAATAAATTAAATAGGAAAACTTCAAATAATTATAAAAGGATGACACGTTTATGTTACTGGGATATTGCATTCATCGCCCAGCTTACGTTAAAATTTTTGTTACTTAAAGAATAATTATTTTTTTGCAATATATAGTTTTTATTGAATCGGTTAAAGATACCTAAGGTATTTCACCCATAATCCTTTCATACCGGAAAAAATTTACTTCCCCCTGAATGAATGGACTAGGTATATAATTTTGAAAACAAAACATGTTTGAGATGGTATTGGCTGATCGTTTGTAATATTTCTTGGGGGATAAAATCACTTTAAAAAGTATTCTAACAGTGACTAGTACAGACATGTTCATTTGTTGAAACATATTTAAAAAATGTATATAGACGTGATGCCACTTTGCGGTTTGTCACCGTGTGCCTGTAAACAAAGCCCACTTTTATTCAGTATTTCGTAGAGTTACTTATACTGGCTTTGTTTAACGTCATACTTCCAACACGGCGAAACTGTCTTCTGAATGGGTACTTTCGTTCCGTAAACGACAAACGGGATGAGAGTACTGTGTTTATTCCGCTGCAGGAACGGTTTGAAAATGCCATAGAAATACTATACCCTATGATTCAGAAACGACACGTGGGACAGAATGGGTGACGAAACGTTTAGATACAAAATAAGTGTAATTTCATTATGTATGTACTATAGGTATCTGCGGTATCTTCATACTTTTTTATTCAAACATTTGAAAAATGTTTCCTTGTACGATTTTTTTGGCTGTTTCTTATATATCATGTATTACAAGATTTTCATACGTCTGTTAGCATATAAGAACTTCATTTATAGTTAAATTGAACACTTATTTACACGTTATTCTACATAAATTATAACTCTTCATTATGGTTAAAAAAACAGAGAGGAAATAGGTGTGCTGGTAATGTCCAGCAAGAAATAGTTCTCATACAAAATATTATTACACTGAGTGCATGAATTATTTTCTATGTTCTGTTAGCATGGGGCTGATGAATAGCCTGGAAGTAGACCTTTAGTAGGGCTTCCGAAAAGTTGGAAGTAATCCTGAATGAACTATGCATCAGTTAGCTATTCAACTTCTGGTTGCATGCCACAACTTTGCTGGGTGTGACATAACCAACTTCGTAGGCCAGGCTACTCCCTACATGAAGTACGTGTGGACGGTTGGTTATTTTTGCTCTTGACGTTTTGTGCCAAGTGGAATTCTAGGCGCTGCGAACTTGACCCGTGTCCGAGTACACACAAACCTCAGCAGTTACTGTGACTTCGGTCCAAGTCGGACACACCACACAAGGTGGCGCTGTGGTTACAAACTGGTGACTCGCGTTCGGGAGGACACGGTTTCGATCCCCGTTCCGGCCATCTTGATTTGAGTTTTCCATAGTTTTCCGAAATCACTTTAGGCGAATGCTGGGATGGTTTCTTCATACGGTCATGGCCGATTCCTTCCCCGTTCCTGTTTCTCTGAGCAACTTCCCTTCTCTAATGACCTCGCTGTCGACGAGACGCAAAGCCCTGCCTATAAGCTATTCAGGGTAAAGTGAGCCCTTTTTAAGGCCCTCCCAAATTGCGTTAACAAGTAATAAATATGTTTTATTTCAGCTTCAGTGGTTAATTTTTGAGAGTGGTGAAATGTGTATACTGCCTTTATTAGTCACCTGACAATTTTTTGTAATAAAAAGTGGCGGAAAGATAGAAAATCGCGGAAAGGAAAAATTTAGTAGGGTCATTAAAAATGCTCACTTTACCGTGAATAGCCTATAGCTATAGTCCATTCACGGTTTCTTCGGATGTTTTGAAACGAACCTTTGAAAAATCACGCTAGGCGTAACATGTGAACCTAGTATCTTCTATAACTTGTAATATTTATTTTGTATTAAATACGAATTAAAAACAGTGAAAGCAGCGATGTGTTGGCAACGGCTAGCAAGAAATAGTTCACAGTTAAAATATTATTTTAACCTAGTTTTTTGGTATGCTATTTGTAAATTTAACGTTGCCTGATTATATATATGAATTTTTAGGTAGCACTGAAGAAAACATATTTCATTGTTACAGTTAAAAATATCAGCGCAAATTACCGTGCGTAGGTCCTAGCGACATAGTGTTTTTATTTTTCGTGCGAGGAAGAAACTTGAATAGGCGAAGCATAGTTTCTGTCTCTCTCTCTCTATCATCGGAAGTTTCGCACCGCTAGTAGTAGCAGGAAAATTATACATTTTTTAAATGTTAGCATATTTCATACTTATTACAGCAAAAATAAAGGTTTTTGAATTTGTAATTTACAACTGAAACGATATTTTATTGTTTGAAAACTTATTACAATAAATTTAGCTGTGATGGCGGGACGGTTACAAATCCGAAGTTGGCCAGAAGTGGCGACTGGCGACGCTGACATGACATGGCGTGTTTCTGAACTAAGCGTCAAGTCCGTACTCGATATGTTTTTTAAACCTACCTAGGCAAGTTACGATGTGATAAATCTGTTTATCCACGGCAGGAATAAATATACTGTAACGTGCGTCGTGGCCGCTGTGTGTGAAAGAGTATTGTTGCCATTACGTTGCGTTGGACCAGTGTGTGCGTGTGATTGCAAAATTCGGACGTGCGAAATTTATACGTTTTAACCCTGAACTGCTCTTATGACAAAATTAATAGTTTGAAAGTGATGTATATTTATGTATCACGGCGTTGTAATTTTGCCATGGGTGTTTGAAAACACAATTGTGTAACGTGCGTACGTTTCTGTGATTTGAATGTTTGCCACAACCCAACAAAATACTAAGCCCAGCCAGATAAATTTAAACAAATAATGAAATAAACCTAGAAAACAGTAAGTACCAATACATAGAAATATGAGCGGAATAAAAGTTACGGTAGGCCTGTTTGTGTGCATGTTCACCACTATCTTTTAAGTTTGTCGCTGCTACGTACAAAAAACAAGCGACACGAGTTACGTGCTTAAATTTAATGTGTATTTTTGTTGGACTGGTTGTTTCTTCGTTTTACTTTTTATTCCAACTGAGGCCGTCCTTTTAACGAAATAACCCAACACATGTCAATAGCAAGAGGTTAAACTATAATTCTTCCCCCCCACAGTTGTAACAGGGTTAAACACAGTTGTAGCAAAATATTAACGTGTATCATGTGCAATGTGCTATTTCGTGAATAACAAATATGTTAACAATGTAAAATAATAACAGTAAGAACTATCGTCAATATAGACATTGTTAAAAAGTCACAAAGGTGACCTAAATATGGTTGTATGCCTAAATTGTGAACATTCGTACGAAATGGTTTTTGAAACATGACAAAATTCTTTGAACAGCTGGAAACAGCAAACAAAGCATTTGACAGTTAAAACGTAGTCACATGGCAGTGTTTATGTTTACATGTAGCGGACGGATACGTAACAGGTAACTAAAAGTAGAACTTTAGCAGGGCTTCAGAAAAGTGTGAAGTAACCGTGAATGGCCTATACCTACGTATGCCAACATACCAAAGTTGGATAGCGACGTCCAAGTTCAGCGTTCGCCATACTCGAAACGTGTCAGTTCGCGTGGAAATACTTCAGATTGTTCTCCCGCTGCGTCTTTGAAAGCAAACGCAGCCGAGTAAATCTGCACCGAACCCAACTGAAAATCGAATACGCAAACGCCCCTGAATGCAGAGGAAGAGCCCAGCAATTAGGTGTACATCGAACGGATAGCTGCCCTGGACAGTTTCGATAGACGCTCGATAACAAATTCGGTTCGTTTACTGCGAGCACAGGCAGGTTACGAACAAGTTTTACGGACATTCTGAACATTACAGACTGTTCGCGGTAAACTGAGTACTTTTGAAACCCTGCTTAAGATATAATTGTATGCACATAATGTATTCTTCCGCCATATGTAAAATGAACATTTCCTTGGGTCTCACTACTATTCATGTGTCAGCGAAGTGAAACTGCCAAATTATCAGAAAATTTAACATTTCGCAATTTTTATAAATCTTATGTTTACTTGTATTAAAAGGACCGCGGTGGTGGTTGAGCGGTTAGACT
>NQII01019859.1:0-12003 GCA_002778355.1 Clitarchus hookeri
CAGCCCCTACTCAGACTTTCTGGCAATGTGTGCTTACCATGAGAGAAAATGCTCAACCTGACGATAAACTGCTGTAACCATTTCAGCTGATAGCATAACAAACAAAATTCTTTTGGGGCCATAGGAAAGTAGAATACATTTTCTGGCATTCATAATAAACACATTTATCACTCGTGTATTTATTTGGTAAATACAGCAGACTATAATTTTTCAAGCAGTGAAATGCAAGCAGTAAGTCTGAAAAGTAAAGCACCTAGCAACGTTTATTCTTGCATCTGGTGGAAAGATTAAAACTGGCTAAAAACATAAATTAAGCAGAAATTTTAAAAGTGCTCACTTTACCGTGAATGGCCTACACATACTTTTTCATACTGTGTGCTATGTTTATTAATCATATCACACTTTTCTTCTGTTTAATATTAACTGTATTTACAAAAAAACAATTTAAATTACTATTAAGATACAGCGCACATTTCATTACGATACCAACAACAAAACCAGTCAGCTTAATTGATGCCATTTGAGACTTGTAAAAATTACTACAGAAAGGATACTGAAAGGTAAAACATAGTTTCTTACATTTTAAATAACTTACATCCCTGTTAAGTGTGATTTAAAAATAAAATGCAAACCTGCATTATTTCATGACCTGAAACTAACCAGTAAATTAAACAAGGTTCTAAAGCTGGAATAACAATAGCCCATGAGCACAACTAAATGTTGTATTGTACATTATTCAGTGTTCACAATACTCCGACTATATCTGCCTGACAAACGTTGTACTTGGCTGTTGAAAATACTAAAACAACAGATCATTCACATAATATTCAATAATTATGACGTAAAACTCACGATAAAGTGCAAGATTCTTTGCTTTTGACAATACTTCAATGCAACGGAAAAAAAAAAATTGAAAACAAAATGAAAATTAATTTTGGTACCATACAGTTTATTATTTACTACAGTAAGAAAATATATACTGAATTTTGTTTTATAATGTTGTTGGAGCATCTTTGCGCACCCCACCAAAACCACACAATGGAAAGTGAAAATTGAATCTATTTTTGTTGAGCTGTCGGTGCCAAATTGTTTTGGTTCACAGTGATGCATTGATATATTGTATACAATAGAAGGAGTGCCCCTTCCTAAGTTCACACATTGTTCCACAATTGTTTTAAATATATGCATTAAAACTTTATGTAAATAAACTGACAATGTAAAAGTAAGCCATGACTTTGTAGTGAGTGAGCAGCGCGCATCCAAAATTGTAAATTATTTAAGTAGCCTGGCGGGAAAAATTAATTGAATAGTCCTGGTGAGACTGTAAATTTTAAGGTTTTCAGTTGCAAACAACAATGATTCTAATTTCTCCCAAAACATATCATCTGTTTTGTACGTGCAGAAAACAAGCAATTATGGAAAAGGAGACAACTTCTAAAATATTTTTTTTACCAAATACTTTCAGGTCGTAAAAGGAATAACTTCCACAATAAAAATTAATTATCTAAAATTAAGAATTGTAAACATTTCACTTTATTTAACACATGACATCTATGTAAATCTTATTTGTAAGTACACTTACAACTATCTTTTGTTTTCTGCTGAATGTCATATAACTTATATGTACACGTATAATGCAGTGAACTTACTTACACACACACTACACATTTCAAATCATACAATCATCCAACAAATCCTTATCAATATACGTCACTAACATGTCCAGAACAGCAAACACCTTCGGAACATTCTCAGGAAACTGATTAAGCCAAATACAAACCAAAATGCAGTCAAAACATAAAATTCCAAACACCTGTTCAGGATTGTACAATCAGGTTCTTCTATAATTCAAATCTGTAGGATCTACACTGCAATTAGTCATACAACTTCACAATTATTTGCTAGTTACACATTAAACTTTTAACATTTAAAGGAAAACATAGGTTCACTGTTTTTGTTCTCCTTTTTCCAAGAAATTATTCCATTTTGCTAAACGTTCTTTGGTCTGCTCTTCTGTTTCAACAATTCGGTACTTAGTTTTCCCATCCCAAGTTTCTGCTTTTAGCTGCCTCTGACTGTACCACCTACCATTCAGAAACTTCACACAGATATCTGCTTCCTCTGGATCTGAAAAGAAAACCTGCGCCACACCTTCCTGATGTCTGTCGTGAATCACAACTTTTCGCACAACACCAAATTTAGAGCATTCTTCACGCAAATCCTGTTGGTATTCCAGTATCAGTTGAACATTATTCTCAAACAGAGAAGGCTCAAACAAATTCTTCAAGACGACAACTTTTTCATGTTTTGGACGTTCACCACGTAGCATATCCGGACGCCAGTCTAATAACTTCTCTTGAATCTTCTTCAATTTTTCTTTATCTTTCTTTCTTCGTTTCTTAGGCTTCAGTGTTGGATTGTAGTCTCCTTTCATTTGAAATTTTGCTCTCTCCACAGACAATTTATGCCCACGAAGTTCATACCCATCAAGAACTTTCAAGGCTAAATCTACAGATTCAATTCTAATGTATGTACACAAACCATCTCCTTTCAACTGACTTGAACCAGCAACTGTATATAGTTTAATTTTCAATTTCCCTGTATCTGGATCTTTCATGATGAGACCACATTTTTGCATGATGTCAACAAACTCCTGTTCAGTGACGTCTTCTGGTAAATGATTTACATAGACCTTAGTGTTATGTACCTCATCAATTTCAAACCAAGTGGGCTGGGAAGGAGCTTTACGCTTCAATTCCTCTTTATCAACTGCAGTTTCAACCTTTTTAGAGTCTTCAGGCTCTGAATCTTTAGTGTTGTCACCTAAAAACCCATAATTCATTTGATAGTGAGCAAGAAAATCTTCATCAATTTTTGGAAACCAAGCACTTTTTTCTTTGTCCCACATGTATTTTGTACCATCAGTCGGATCAGTGTAAATATGGGTGTCCCCTTCGAAACTATATACACCAGCAGTCATGTCTTGCTTTACGAACCTCGAATGTTTCTTGTTGCCATCTTCATCTATATCATCATCTTCATCATCACTTCCATCGTCACCAGCACCACTGAATGTATCTTTCTTTGGCAGAGTTCCTTTAATAACCCATTCTTGCTTACCATTGTCAAATTTATATGTGATGCCAGATTCTTTATCGGTGTAGCAATAGCACTCGCCGTCAAATTCATAGTTGGCGGCCGATACACTGGTCTCTGAATTGTTGCAAGTGACCGGCGTCCCATGCCCACTTTCAGTTGTACAAGGGTCTGAATTTTTGCAAGTGACTGGCGCCACATGCTCACTTTTAGCCACACTACCTACTTCAAGGTCCACTGCCCCCTTTTCTTCACCACACGCTGAAGAATTTGTCACAACTGCAACTGCCCGAGACTTATCACGTGCAGTTTCTTCTGGCAAAATATTTCTTGGAGCAGAAATATTGCCATCACTGGTGATAATACCCGAGCCTGTGTCCTGTGCTGTGCTTGCATCTGTCGAAGCATTTGAGTCACTTTGAGAATGTTCTTGTGGAGCAGACTTGTTGCATGAATCTCCTTCAGCCTTGTTGTTAACATCTTCCTTATCTATCTCTAATGTCTCTGCACTCACTGGGTCACCCATATTTTTACATGTACAGCTAAAACACTGAATTATGTTCACAAGTATACACCTTCCAAATGATTACTTCCAAAACGTCTTCAATACATCTGCATCTGTAACAAAACAGGTTAACTACTAAAGTATTGCAGTTTTTTTTTTTACTGACCTGATTAATGTTACATAGTTTGGGCAACTCCACTATTATATTGCAGGTGGGGCTTGATGGTCTGCAAAAAAGAAACACAATATTCAGAAAATTAATGGACTTATAGCTGTGTGATCTTTTGTATTGGCTGTTTGAATCCATGTAAAATCAAGTTTACAAACTTCATACCTGGGATCAACGATTAAAATTAACCGTTAAAACAGTGTACAATTTTTAACTAGTTAATTTAAAAACTAATTAACTTTTTAACTTAATCATTGAAATATCTGGTTAACGATTAAAACTAACGTTGGTTAACTTTGCTATTGCCTGGAGGCCAAAGATGAGAATGAAATATATGCAAATGACATTAATAAATTGACCAACTTCTTAAAAATATGCAGTGTATTGAACGGCCGACGAGTTGCACACCACAATATACAGATCGATAAACATTATGTGCTGAATCGAAGATCGTCAGTAACACGCAACGCAATTGTGAGGTAAGCGAGGTGCAATCGTCGCAATCGATCGATACAATTTCTCACTAAACACAAATTTTCACGTGGCATGCTACGCAATACGATTGTTTTTGTAGTCACAGCTCTGATCTGGTTTCGTGCTAAGTTGTGCTATAAGAGTTTATTTTATTAGTTANTACGATTGTTTTTGTAGTCACAGCTCTGATCTGGTTTCGTGCTAAGTTGTGCTATAAGAGTTTATTTTATTAGTTATTATTTAGTTTTTATTTCAAACGATTTTGTAGATGATTGATAATTACTCATTTTTTATAGGTAGGCCTATCNAGTTATTATTTAGTTTTTATTTCAAACGATTTTGTAGATGATTGATAATTACTCATTTTTTATAGGTAGGCCTATTTGATTCGGCATCCACGAACCAAGTTGAGGTAACTTTATCTGGTACTGTAAATTGTGAGTTTTTTATGTTTTGAATAAACATTGACGAAAAACTCTTTTAGTACTTTACTTTAAATGTAAAATTTTTGTTTTTGTTTAACTTTTAACTTTAATCTGTTAATTTGCATGGATTTTAACTTCTAACTTCAATCAGTTAACTTTTTCTTGCTTTAACTTTAATAAGTTGGATTATTTTGTTAACATTCCCAAGTATGACAAACTTTACGGGATCTGTATCTTATTGATGCATGCTCATTTTGAGGTAAAATAAAATTATTTTTTCTTTCCATTTTAGCACACAAAATGTAAATAATGTAATTCTTTAGCGGAAATCTTGCTCCAGCAAAATTTGATTGACTACTGTACTTTCAAAAACAGTTTCATACACTGTTGCTTGAAGTGCTGGGCAGTTGTTATGGCCTTAAAGAAGGGTACAGGGTCGCTGCCAGATGGTTAAGTGACCTACTTCGTTATGTTGTCCAACTAGTTGGGGCACTTACCGCGAGTTATAAACCAATGTGCACAACTGAAAAACACTAAGATCAGTGACGGTTCCACGTCTTTACTGATTCCCTATTTGTTTCCATAATCCTTGTTTCAATTCTCAATTCCACGTTTGATTCAATTCTCTTCAGGTAATAACAACACAAGTTACAAGTTTGCTTAACAAAGATTCTACATTGGCATAAAAAGTATGGCTATAAAACTGTTCGAGCAAGTTGATTTGTGTGGCAAATATTTAATAAAACTTTTTTTTTCTGTGCTTCTCAACACTTGCAACTCCATGCAAATTTGTAAGGTATATAGTAGTGGTGGACCAATCCCGTTTCCTGGAATTCTCTTATTGCACAAAATACACACTGCATAATTTGTGCCATTCTCCACCACAGTTAAATGGTCCCACAAACTTCTGCATTTTAGCAATATAAGCATTTTGTTAGTTTAGATAGAAGTGGTTAACCTCAAAGACAAAAAGCCTACACTTCCGCTAAGACTAAAAACGTATTCGGGTTAACCAACATTTACAGCTCAAGTGTCTGTTTCTGCTAGAAATTTTCCATTTTAATAACATTGCAAACTTAAAATTTTTAACTCAACACTATTAACAATACGATAAAACAATAGCTCTGTAAAATTTTTGTGCAAAATAAGAAATGTAATACATTGAATACAGCATATGTAAGAAAAAAATTAGTGTGTTCTCAGAACAGTACAAATAATATCAAGAATTGTCTCAATGGGAAATGCCAAGCCTATCTTTGAGAACCTATAGAAAAAAAACATAATGTACTTAATACTCAAACACTACTTGCAGACTGCTACCAAATCCCCATCTGCTTGGATCTGCCGAAGTTGTGGGGTCAAACCTACACATACATGCATGAAATGCACAATCAAGTCTACAAAATAAATTATGTACATCAATGTCAAATAAATGCTCAACTATTAAAAAAAAAACATGTTGGCTTAACTTATGAATAGCTGCTATTATATAATATTAATTGCAGTAAGAATGCAAGGTAGATATAAAACCTAAAACCTAGGGTTACCAGATATTCGGAAAGGAAAATCAGTACGTGTTGGCGACATTGCTTTATTGACTCATCCTAAATACACCGTTATAAAAGTTCAGGTAAATTTAAGAAACCAAACTTTCATGCCAATACTTGTACTAAACAGGGCCAAATTGTACATATATTTAATTTTGAAAATACTTGTACATTATTTTAATTTTTTTTCAAAACTGTTTTCTAGTCTTGTTTTTTTGGACTGTGAAAATTGAATTATTTGAATGCCAAGTGTTTGTGTGAAAAGAATACACATTTCTTCAAAGGATGCTATAATCGTTAATTTGTAATTGTATTAATTTTTGCTATGTTGTGCAGTTGATCTTAAAAATCAGAACATTGAGCGTACTGTTACATACAAGTACTGGGAACAAAATGAGAAAAATTGGATTGTCCGTGGTATATTTGTACATCTGGCAACCCTAATAGAGCTTACAATAATTTGGGTTTGGTACACTTTTCTGCACCATACTATACACTTTGAAAGAGAATCTTTCATGCTAAATTGTTGTTTACAACTGAATAAATCCATATCACAATAGAAACAAAAAAAAAATAATACAATTGGTTGCAAAATAATTTCTGTTCCCGAGAAGACTGCAGATAGAAATGCTTTGTTCACAAGTTGGCTGTAAGTTAGTTTGTAAAAGGTGCATGCGATTCTCTGTAAATTGAAATCACAATATCCCAACCAAATCAACCACATTTCATGGCAGAATCAGCATAGTTTTGGCAAACTTTGGATATGTACCTACTTGTAATCTGAACCTTCATAGTTTATTGCTGGCCACCTTTATTTATCTCTAACCGATGAAACTATAAACATAATCAAAGAAATAAGAATACACAATGGGAAAATTAACTCCACCCAAACCAAATTTCTAGATCTGCTTATATACCCGCAAGCTGGGTTATAACCAGGGGAAGGTTTTGAGGGTTTTTAACCCCATTTAGCCTACCAGGCTGTCAACAATTCATATAAAAATGATTAATAATCCTTTAATTGTGACAAAAATATGTAATTTACGGTTCACTATAATTCATTTTATTATACCATGGAGTAATTTTCTCTTAGAGTTTGTCATAATTAACACATGCCAGCACCACTGATGCCAATGAAACCTCTCTTTCTTCATTTCAGTCAGAGAAACCTCCCACCCCTAACTTAAGCATCTTTCCATTAAAAGGTCCAGGTTACGCCATGGCCCACAAGACAGTAAGTCATGACCCATAACGATTGTTCTTTGTTTTTCAGCCTCCACTAACATTCAACACCTGTGTGTGTGTCAATTGATGTGCAATTGATGCACAGTAAACACAGCCTGGAAAGTTTCAAGACTTCATCTTGCTTTCTTTTTACAACTACCAACAGTTAAGAGCAGTGGGATGTTCAGTTGTGTTGTTTGGAAAAGAAAGCCACAAAACATATCTTGCAGCCATCATCACGTGGCTTCAGGAACCCGATGCAGGCTACTTCTATGATGACATCAGTGCCCTGGTATACTGTTGGAACAAATGGTTGGATAAGCATGGTGTAATGTTTACAGTGATGTATTACCTGTGGAATAACGTTTGACCACGAGAGCTCTTGTTACCATAATTTTTTAATTCCCCTCGTAATTTGCAAGTATTAATGCAAAATTTCTATTTATAGAAAAATCACATATTTTATTTTACTTTTATTTTGTAAACACAATCTTCCCCTGACTAAATCCGATAACTTTTAACACCATCCTAAACTGTTGAGAAGGGGAGAGGATGGAAAGGTCCCTCTAAAAAAACCGTAATTGGTAATGTCCATCACGTTTCCCACGTGTGAAAAATACATGCCTGAATCAACATGGCAGTGAACCCAAATCACAGTGGTAAGATATCAGTACTCAAGCTGCACGAAAATAGAGGTTGTGAATGAAAAGTACATTTATCACTGCTGTGTAACTAGCTGATGCATTCTAGAAAATTCATAGCCTATGAAACGATGGACGCATACATTTACGAAATATGCACTACTGGACAACGGAGAATCCGTGTTGGGTCCGGTATGTGGAGCACCAGCAAAAGTGGAGCGTGAACGTGTGGTGTGGAATTGTTGGAGACTAGGGCATAGGGCCATACTTCACTCAAGGGACTACTGCCCAGCTGTACTTATGCCCATTTCCTCAGTGTGACCTTACCGGCACATCTGGAAGACATACTGCTCGTGATATGTGGTTTCGGCATGATTGTTTTCACGCACATTTTGCTGTGGTGGCAAGGAAAGTGTTAAATGAAACGTTTCCAAACCGGTGGTTGAGGCGTGGTGTTGTAAGATGGCCAGCTCACGCCTCTAGATGTTTTCCCCTGGGGAACGCTGAAAGATAGGGTGTACAACACGGTTCCTACGACGCCAGATGACATGCAGGAACGCATTGTGGCAGCTTGCAGCTGCAGTATGCTGGAAACACTTCAGGCTGCTCGTCGTTCGCTGCATGTGCATTTACAGATGTGTATTGCTGTCGATGGTAAACACATAGAGCACATGCTGTGAAAAGACCTTATGTGAAGTTTTTCAACCATAACTGTGTTCTTTTGTACTATGCACGCAGATGTGATTGCATTTCTCTTTAGATTGGTTTGTTCTATTTTTGCTGTGCATCTGCACGCACTCGTTACTCAGTACAGTTAATGACTAGGGAACAAATCTCCTGAATTGCGTTGGTATCCGAATAAAATGTAATGTATTGATATCAAACTTGCAGATGTTACCCCCATATTACTCATAACAAAGAGCCAAGAGTTACGAATTAAAACCCAATGTGCAATGGTCTAAACTCGGGTGGACAAACAAACTCATCCAGTGATTTTTCTTCTTTACGGTGAAAATCGAAGATTCCTAGACCAATCAAAACTATGTTTCTAGCGGTGTTCACATCAGGATTCCACACAATTTTACAATTTGGGCAAACATAAAATCAATGGTCGTGAGTTTCGTTTTTTCGTATTTTTCCGGGATCTTCGATTTCAGACTTTTGTGCTTTGGCGGAAGGGGAATCTTGTTGAAGCAGGCAGAGCATGATCGAGTGGTCAGGAATTCGTCAATTTTTAAACACTTTACATCTTTCGTTTCGTTTGAATGATCAGACAATTCTATGCATGCCAGTCTTTTGTTACCGCTTGCAAACTTTGTTTTGGAAACTGAGAGATCGCTGACAAACACTGCAGTTTTCTTTTCGTGATTTGTGTCGACAATGTTGGACACTAATTTGTCCATAGCTCGCCTGCAACCAATTTTTGAGTCCCATACCAATTGAATGTATGAACGTCAACAGTAACAAGTTTGCTAACTCTTTGAAATATTTCAAGCGATTTTCGAAACAAGATTTTGCGGAGAGGTTGTTGCAATAACACTTGTGCTATATCATGGGATTATCACATCAGTATTCACACAATTTTTTTCTTTTCCGTTGTTTGTGACGTTCTTTGCACCACAATTCTTTTAATGTCGAACTTTTCAATACAGCGTTTGTTTCTTCGCACCCAAACCAACAAAATTTACTATTCCAGGATCCACGCCGATGAATTTCAAATACTTGCTTGCATCTATGGTATAGGGTTGCTTTGTCGTTAATGTCAATTTATTTTTGAGTTTCGACAATCAATATTTGTTAGAATTTTTTTTCCAAACTTGTTCAGCATTACTGAACAGTCCACGCCGTTCATGGGAAAGGACACAGCAAAGTCATTACGAGGTTCAATTTTCAAAGTTTCTTCATTCATATTACTGTATCTAAAGTGCTCCAAATCAAAATATTGCCACCAATAAAAAAAGGGGTCGAAGCCATGAAATCCATAATTTTCGTTCCAGGTCTCACCATTTTCAAAAACCTCAGAAATTCTTCTAGCGCTCTCCACGAATACCTGATGTGTTTCGGCCCAGGTTTGAATATTGGGAAAACATTGAAAAATTTCATGCTGTGTTCTAAGAACCACTTGCCCATTGCATAGGATGCTGTAACAAAAGACCACCAATTCTTCTCTTGTTGCATTCTGTCTTGTAAAATCGGTAAGTGTAAAAGATCCAGATTGTTCAGAACGTTCCAAGTTTCGAAACTCATCACTGTGTATACATTTTTAGTCACTTCATACAACAAAATCTTCCAAACTCGGGTTGATATTTTTTTTTTTCCAAAACGGTTGTAAGCATACCTAGACAATCGTTATAACAAGCGCACCAAAAAACAGTTCTTGATCGCAGTTTCGTGTTGTCAGCATTCAAACATTTTTTTCTGCGTTTCTTATATAAAGTTGAATAAAGCATTTGATTTCTACTTATTTTTTAGAATTATAATTTAATTTTTTTAGTTGTTATTTACTACAAAATAAAAAAATACATTATATAAGGTTTGAGTTTGTAAATAACTGTTGTATCACATATGATACATATGCAGTGAAGTGGTATGAATTTATGAGTGTACCGCAAGGTATAGGCTGTTCACGGTAAAGTGAGAACTTTTGAAGCCCTAGTTACTTTCCCTTTCAGCAATTTTTTATCCTTTAACCACCTTTTGTAAATATATATTGCCATGTAAGTAACAAACACAGTTAAGAAGAGTTATTTANTTTTTTATCCTTTAACCACCTTTTGTAAATATATATTGCCATGTAAGTAACAAACACAGTTAAGAAGAGTTATTTATTGACTGTTATTCCAAATGAGAGGGCTTTCAAAAGTGCTCACTTTACCATTTAAATTTGATATATGTTGCCAGAAAGCTAAAATTGCATTTTTAAAATAGGTGTCCCAAAGAAAGAAAGAAAGGGGAAGGAAAAAAACCCACCAGTAATTCTAACATGGCTTGTGAAAGGTTTCAGCACTATGAAGTTCAGTGGTGTATTCATTGAGAAATGTGACAGTACATTAAAATTACAAGCAATAAAATGTCCATATAACATAGAATGCACATACATTGCAGATAAAATAAATGGTATCAACCTCTCTCAGTAATTCTTAAACAATTTACTAACAAGTTTGCAGTATTTGAGAAGGTGGGGGGAGAGGAGCGAGAAGGAGAAAAAGGGACTAAGTAGTGCCACAGCAATCAAGGTTTTGAAAGGGAGGGGGGGTATGAAGTGACACATTCCAACANGAAAAAGGGACTAAGTAGTGCCACAGCAATCAAGGTTTTGAAAGGGAGGGGGGGTATGAAGTGACACATTCCAACCTTGAGATGGTGTTGTGGAACAACAAAGATATCATCAACAAGCTACTATATAATGAACTATTATTGTCATGGTGACCGACAGAAAATTTCACAGAGCATCCTATGCACTTACAAAAATCCTAAACACATCTTCAGACAGAGAGGTTTAAGGAAGGTGCAACTTTGAACTGCTTAGCTGTTTTTACATCTTTCATTAAATATATGCAAGTCTGCAAATTATTCTAGGGTTCCAACAATAAATACAAAAATAAACATTTTTTTATTGGGCAGAGCATATAAGCAACATCTGAGAGAGGTACAGGCCACTCTTGACATCAACATCTGGAGAGCAGATGGGGTTGAAATGAAGTGGATATGGAGTGACCCCAGAATCCAGAATGCCAAGGCGGGGGAATTGTGAGATCTCCGAGAAAACCTGCCAGCTAGCGGCATCGTCCAACACGATTCCCACATGTGAAAAAATCTGGGAGTACCCCCGCCGGGGATCGAACCCGGATTGCCTTTGCTCTAGCCGCTACACCAACGCTACCCCTCAGCATCTGAGAAAAATTACATAGTAGTTTATGCA
>NQII01019860.1:0-10425 GCA_002778355.1 Clitarchus hookeri
CGTGCGTGTTGTTCATGGTGATCATTAATTTTTTTGCAAATGTGTGTGTGTATTTATATGTATATATATATATATGCGGTATATAGGATGTATCTAAATTTTACAGAAAAGTTTGGCTGCAGGTACATTACGAAAATAGACGTCGAAAATATATATGTACGGCCTATGGTCTAAATCGACTTCCAAGGGCGGTACACGTCTTTGAAGTTGAACCTGACGCTCCAGATTATTACAGAGATCGCAGAAAATATGTAAGATGGTACACTGCGTTTCTGGGTAAAGTGTATGTGTAAAATGATCTACAAACACCGCAAAACCTGTCGCTGTCAACAGAGCAATTCAAGGAAATGATAACGGTTACCACTCTTATTGCGAACCATTTGACATGGCGTGGTAGAATATGTCGGATATTATTGATGGAATATGATTCGCATGTTCGAATTGACGAAAAATGTTGTCTTTTTTTAAACACCCCAAACCCCACCGTTTGCGAGTAATTCAAGTTTTAAATTCCAAAACAATTATTTTCAAAACCTGGCAGGCGTGCAATACGCACAACACCCAATAAAGATTTGTTACGAATACCAAAGGGACAATATAACAGAGAGAAGACTGAAATAGTCAGACATATGAGGTAAAAAATGTATGGTGGTGGTTTACCGGTGTTTTACTTTTAAGTTGTAGCAGTAAGAGCATGTCAGGTAAATTCACATTGGCATTTATTACATAATGAAGTGTAATACTGTGGTTTAAAAGAGTCTTAAATGAGATGGTTAAACTGTCGGCCTCTAGCCTCGTTGCAGAGTGTACATCGACGATGCCACGATTGCCGAACGCGGTCAAACACGCCGGGTTTGGTTCTTATGATTTCAGCAGCAGCATGTATTATGTCTACGAGATCTTCCAGAGACGATATTGGAGTCTCGTAAACCAAACACTTCATAGAACCCCACAAGTAAAAGTAAAGCAGAGTAAGATCTGGGGACGTCGCAGGCCATAACCTCGGCCCACCACGGACAATCCATTTCCCAGAAAATTTGGTGTTAAGATACTCTCGGACATGTGCACTAAAGTGCGGTGGTGCACCGTCATTCTGCCGCCACATTTCTTTTCGAATCCCAAGTGGAACGTCTTCGAGAAACTCTGGCAAAACCTGTTCCAAAAACACGAGGTACTGGTTAGCATTTAAGCGAGCGAGCAACATGTGTGGCCCAATTAAACTGTCACCTAAAATACCACACCATATGTTAACGCCAAATCGCTCTTGATAATTGCGGATGAAGGGAGCGTGAGTGTTTGCCTCCGCCCACACGTGACTGTTACGAGATGTCAACACACATTCTCTTGTGAATCGCGCTTCGTCGGCAAACAATACGACACTTGGTAAATGTGGCTCTACTGAAAATCGTTGTAAACACCACTGCACGAACTGTAAACGTTGTGGGTAGTCATCAACCTTAAAATGGTGCCATTTCGGTCGGCCATATGGATGGAGCAGCTGTTAATGCACAACTCTCCACACATTCATTTGTCCAGTGCGTACCGCATGTGCCACTTGACGGGCGATGGTAGATGGCAACTCACGGAACCTCCGCAGCACCTTATCCTCAAAGTGAGGTGCTCGTACCGACCTTGGACGTCTGGCATTAGGCATGTGCACCTGTAACATTTACGGTATTGGGACAGGTACGCTCGGTTCAACAGCGTACAATGATCGCAGCGACGTCACGTTAACACACTGCGTGATTATTTTACTCACCGTAAGTTTCCCCTGTTCGCCAAGCCTCCTATCAATAGCTGTGAACGTTGAATGATGTAGCAGACGTCTGTTTGGATACCTTTCCCTGTAAATGTGGGCTGCATCTTTATAAATGCACTGCGCAGTCCCATACACAAGTTGAAAATTAGCCATTTAAGGCAATGTAAAACTATCCATTTTGCGATTCTCCTACTAAGCCTCTGTTCTACTACGCTTAACACTAGTACAATGGATTCTGCTGAGTAAACGACTAAACATATCACAGGACACATAGGCCAAAGACCCTCCAATTGACGATGGTGTGTGTTGTGTGGTGGCCTACACGGTATGCCGTTATGACAGGCAATTAATCCTCCATGTAACTGTATGATGCCATCCCTCACGTAACCGTGTTGTGGTACCTGAATACAAACTGTTTTTACCCGCATCAACCTCGTATATACGAGTTGGTTATAATAACCATTTCACAAAGTCGATTTACAATGTACACCTCATCCAGGATCCAACACACACAAGTCGATTCTTACACAGAAGAGACATTTGGTAACTGTGATATGGACATTGATGTTGTCATACAATAATCGATTACTACTGTAAACGCTAAATTATTGCACGCATTACGGTGGTGTCCTCTGTTATTTTAATACACGTGAGTTATACGCCATAGTTCATTCCGTACTCCCGAGTCTCTTGGCATGGAAATGGCACACATATTTAATTAGCTATTGTTTCGATTTATTGTAATTTATGGGATTTGTCAACGCCACTGTTGCGCACCTCTCTCTCTCTCTCTGATATCTTGTCCTTTTGATATTTGCAATCATTTGTTATTGGATGTTGTACGTGTTGCCCACCTGCCAGGTTTTGAAAATAATTCTTTTAGAATTTAAAACTTGAATTACTCGAAAACGGTGGGTGTTAGGGTGTTTATACAAGGCAACCTTTTCGTAAATTGGAACATGGGAATTCATATTCCATCGATAAGATTCCATATATGCTACCGCCTCATGTCGAATAGCTCGCAATAAGAGTGGTAACCATTATTATTCATGTGAATTACTTTGTTGACAGCCACAGATTAGGTGGTGTTTCTAGATCATTTTAAACTTACACATTATACATAAACGCAGTGTTCTATGTTACATATTTTCTCTGATATCTGTAATAAAGTGATGCATGAGATCGAACTTCAAAGACGTGTACCGCCCTTGGAAGTTTATTTAGACCATAGGTCGTATATATTTTTTCGACGTCTATTTTCGTGATGAACCTGCTGCCGAAGTATGTCGATTGAATTTAGATGCATTCTGTATGTAAACTTATATATATGTTTATAAGCATATATATGACCTGTTGCCTACGTCTATCTCTGAAGGGTGTAACCACCCTTGAAACTGTAGCTGAAGCAGACGTTTACTGTTAACACAGCCAGTGTTCGAGAATTATGCATTAATAACTTGAAAACGGTGGCGTGCCAGGTAAAAACATAATGCGACGTTTTTGCTTACCATGTACGGTAGATTACTTATCTGCAGGGAGCAACCAAAATTTGTAAGAAATTTAAATTTTTTTAAATGCACGAATGTGATTGCAACTCCTCCTGTTTTATAGAAGGGGTTTCATATCGGCCACCAAATGTTTGTGTTTTGCGCTCGTCGTTCGATAGCACATTGTGCAGAAACTCAAATATTTATATTTCACCACAGCTACGAAACTAGTTAAAAACGTCTACTTCCGCTTCAGTTTAAAGTGTTGTTACACCTTTAGGTTGTAGGTAGTATACAGTTTTGCCTGTTTGGTTGACTAGTAATCACCTGCCGAAGTTGGTCGGTAGAGTTCTGATCCTCCCGGTATCTTCTCAATGAACTCACGATGCATACAAATACGAGAAGAGCGCGTGCAGCCGACTACTCTCGGTACAGTTCCACCGCGCGCCATCATTCATGAGTACAAGGACGCGTCGTCAGTTTTGATAGTCGCCCTGGGCGGCTGCGGCAGACAGTATTTTTCTTGGCTCGGGCGAAATGTTTCTCTTTCTAATCCTTGGTTGGCGCGACGCACCAGTGATATACGACCACCGCCAGCAGAGAGCCTTCCCGCTAATTACACCTGGCGCGCTGCCACAGATCGCGCGCGCTGACTCCGCCAGATCATCATGGAGAGGCGGAAAAATGAATTTTCCTTCCCCGGGGAAACGGAAGTCGTCCGAGCAACTTTTAACACACACACACACACACACNTCTCTCTCTCTCTCTTTCTCTTTCTCTCTCTCTCTATCTCTATCTTTCTCTCCGATCGACTGAACCTGTCCAGGTGGTAAAGAGTCGACATATTGGATTTATTCTTGGAGAAAGTATGTCTGTTAGCAGATCAGACCTAACAGATTTCTTGAAGGATATAAAATAATCTTGAAGGATTTAAAATAACAGACTGATCAACTTGAGGCAATCTGCTGATCTATGAGCAGTGTCGTAAAAAACGTACCAGAATTTTTAGGACAAATCTGATGGAATTAGATGTACGTCATCAAAACCTATAAAACTTATGTTACTTCTGTCACTATCCCACCAACCATGACTTGCACAGCTTTAAATAGAAGAATGTGTAAACGAAAAAAAAAAAAACATTACCATTTAAGCGTTTAGGAAATTAATAACTTTGCTCTTTCCTCGCTAACAAGATGGGGGAAATGCTTTCAGTCCTTTTTCCTGCGATACTTTGGTTCCTAGTCCGATTTTTCTTAGTTTGATTTCGCTCTCTAGTAATAGCGTGTAGCATTATAAAAATTTATTTCCTTTTTACTAAGGTTTTTCATCTTATCATTACGAGGTCACCACTGAGGATTCAGGGTTAGGAACGTTCAACGTCAACATGACCTAAAACTACTATTTCTTACGCCCAATAATAATGAGAGAGCTCAAACAACCAGTTAGTCTACACTCAATAGCTCCTCGAATGCATCCCAGCACGTTCCAGAGCTGATATTACTATACTAAAATTCATGTAGTTAACAAAGTAGAAAAAACCAGCCGATTTTCGTTGTATTCTATTAAGATTAAACCACTATATCAACAATAATTTATATATGCAGGTTAATTCACGAGGAAGTACCACCACTCACAGGTCTTATTCTTTGCATCATTTGGAGCAAAATATGTCATATAAATGTGGGCCTATTCCCAATATTAACAGAGTAATTCGAAATATTTGAAAAATGCCGAATAAAATAATAGCGCTTTCAGAAGTAAATACAGTGATGTATTATCAGACCGTATTGTTTACAGTTGAGCATCAGAATTGCGTCTAACAAGCTTACAAAAGATATCCAAAAATGTTTCCGTCTACCTCCGTGCACTTGGCCGCACGCTTATGAACCGCGCGTGTTGCTCTATGTAGCTGCACACGGCTTTAATTTCTGAAGCGGCATGCATGATAGGCGCAGGTAGTTCCTCACGTGTTTGTGCAGTCGTTTGGTAAACAATATTCTTCATCCATACCCATTCGCTATAATCTAGGTATTGCCAATATGTCGAATTACTCTGCAAATATTTGGAGTATGACCCAAATTTATGACATATTTTACTCTAAATGATAATGAATAAGCCCTGTGAGTGGCTGTATTTCCTCGTGAATCACCTGTATACCTTTTCATATATATGTATAAATACACATATATACCTATATATAAATACATATGTTAGAGAACTCCCCTGTACTTTACACGCTACTATAGATTAAATTAAAAGAATTCTTTGAAAATGGAAGACTTCGTTGCTTTTTTAATAGAAAGCATGGAATCAATCAATGTTTTATAATAGTTACAAAATCCTTGCTAATAAAATGCATGGAATCGAAAAAATGCTCAGAATAGTTACAAAATACTCGTATATTATTTTTTATGAGACTGTTACCCTGGGCATAAGATTTCATAAGATTTCGTAATTAATTAAAATAAATGAAAACGAGAAAATTCAAATATATTTCAACATAAATATATTTAATTTAATAATTTTTTTGTATACACAGTGATGAAAATATACAATTATAATTAAGTTTTCTTCGCATATACCAAAGTACGATTTCACTGTAAATATATAAGAATATTTTCAAACCAAGAAACTTTGATATCGTAAATAAAAAAAAAGTAAATTAATTTTATAGTAATATTTGATTTAGGGTAAAACTCACATTCGCTTTCCACATAGGTACAATGCCGATTTTATAAAAATATTTTTTGAAGTCTAATTAGAACTAAGAATTTTCTTTTTGGCATATCCTATGCTAATAAAATGGCCGTCTGTTCACAGAAACAGCCAAATACGCTTGAGGGCTTGCCGGTCGTCACTGTCAATTCGCTTCGGGATGTCGATCACTGCAGAATTATTCCCGAAGCAGACAAGTCTTCCTTCTAGCCCGTGTACCCTTTGAAGAAAAATGCAGTAGAACAGAGAAAAGTACAGTATTAGACAGAGTAGATAAGTACACAAAGACGAAATGGCATGGAGGTTCCTTTGATGTGGGTGTACTAATTTTTTTCATTGCCTGCGCGAGACACTGAGAACAGGTCTTGTGTCTTATTGGCTACTGTATGCTGCGAAATGTTTCCTATTGGCTGAGCTGCCGGCTGACGAGTAGGTTATCAGGCTCTGGTTGGCCGAAGGCGTCCCCGACATGTTGCTAGTCAGTGTCGCCAATTTGCTAGCGTGTACGGCTAAAGTTTGCGGTTATTTCACCTCCGTATACTTAAGTACTCTGTGACCAGACTGTAAACTATATTTTATCGCAAGTGCTTAGATGTAACAGAAAGTGTGTTTTTGCCTATTATGATGGAAAGGAACAATGTTGCCATGTTGTCCAAGTTGGTCGGACATCGGGGTGCATTTGTTAAGAGCGAACTGCTGGCAACTAATAGAGCCTATAAGGTCTAGCGGTTTGCAGCAAAATCTGAGATCCCTAGTTCCAATTGTGGCTGAACAGTTTCTTATTATTTGTTTATACAGTTTCGGTGTTGATGAACGTTTTAACATGAATACACTCTTATACGTATGCATGTAAATGTGGATTTTGAAAATTTAAAACCTGCAGAAAAATTTGCAAAAGCGGGTTGGTGCACCAAAATTAAGAACAAAGCAGCTACCAGCGTTAAACAGTGTTGTACAAATAAATAACCAGATGGTTTGCGCGGCGAGAGCAACTAAGCTGAATTTTCCGTGCGAGTCGTAGAGAACTGGCCTGCTGACAGGTTACTGTTCAGCACTATATATATTACTTAAATGATACACATTTCTCCAGTGAGTTGGTAAGGTAGACCTGGTGGTTACTCTAGGCCTGGTGGTTACTCTAGGTTTACTAGTATTAACTTGCATTTGTATCCATCCTTTACATGAAAAATTAACACTGTTATTTAACCGATGGCTTCATTAATGCTTCTATCAAGCGGAATTTTAAATTGTTTAAAAATGTGTTACAGGCAAGCCAATTCTTATGATTACCCGCACAATACGAATAGAAGAAACAATAAATATTTTCCATGGCACGCTTTTATTACCGTGTTAAGGCATGGAACAATTTTTTCCCTACACAGCTGCCGACTTAACCGGTCGAGTCCCGAGTTCATTTGCGAGGTGAAATGTTGCAATCGCGTGTTGTTTTGGTCTGCGCTGTAATTTCTTATATTGTTATATGCTGTATGTACCACAAGGTAATTTCTTGATAGCAAACTTGTGTTGGATTATTGTTCCAAATAATACTTGCCGGTTAGTAAATAAGATATGCTCAGGATTTCTGGGCCGAAACTCCACGGGTCTGATAAATTACAAATTAACCATAATTTTCAGGTTTTCTGTTGACATAAACGTTTGTCCATAACAAATGAGTCAGAGCTGGTAATTAAATAAAATTATTTATAACTTATGTAATTTCTTATCAATTTCCGTTTGCCGTTTTTTTGGACGTTTTCGTAATTCGTTGTGTGCATTTTTCAGCGAAAGGTTTCCAAAAAGGTGGAAACTTTTGTGACAGAGAGGGTGTGGTGGTAACGCCCTCCCAGGGTCACAGTTTTAATTAGCGTATTTTTTTTTGAGACACAGCCATAAGAATACTACTAAATAATAAAGTAAATAGTAAAAAATCCGAAAATGTGATCTAATGCAATCTTAAGTCCGAATCAGTGGTACCCAATCAGTGAAATAACGTTCACTAAAAGTCAGTTGATAAGCTACTGCTGACCGGCGAATCAAGCAAATTAACAGGGAACAAGTGATTTATACACTGAAGAGCCAAAAAAACTGGTATAGGCGTGCGTATGCAAATAACAGTGGTATGTAACCAATCAGAGTAACGCGATACGGTCGGTAGCTAGATCGGTTACTGCTACTACAATGGCAGGTTATAAATATTTAAGTTATTTTGAACGTGGTGTTATAGTCGGTGCACGAGAGATAGGACATAGCATCTCCGAGGTAGCGATAATATTTGGATGTTCGGGTACGACCATTTCACGACTGTACCGTGAATATCGGGAATCCGGTAAAACATCACATCTTCGACATCACTGCGGCTGGAAAAAGTTCGTGAAAGAACGGGACAAACGACGACTGACGAGAATCATTAAACGTGACAGACGTGCAACCCTTTCTCGAATTGGCGCAGATTGGATTTGTGGACTTCCCTGCAGGGTTGATGGTGTGAATTGCCTCCTGCATACCATCAGACATTATTCGAGTCCATGCCACGTCGTCTTGCGACACTTCTGCGTGCTCGGGGGGGCCTACACGATATTAGGCAGGTGTACCAGTTTTTTTGGCTCTTCAGTGTAGCAGTGAAATTCTTTACATTCAGTAGAAAATTACAAATACATCACTGAGATTCAACAACTTTATTAATTAGTTATCTGGCACTAATTATCAGTTGCAAAATTATCACTGTTTTCACTGATGTGGCTCAAATCTCACTGTTTCAAGTTTATAGTGTGATGGATTAAGTGAAAAGCATTGGAAACATGTATGTTTATTTGACACATGAGTTCCAATTAGGTTTAACAACAACGCAATTTGGGTCCATGTATTAACGGATATAGCAGACGTTGTGAGCGAATCCCGTGTTTGAATCACAGTTGCCAAATCAAAAGCACTCTTTTACCTACGTGGCAGCAAGAAATATCGTGTAAATGTAATTCCATAAAATACTCTATGCCTGCTTGCATGCATTATACGATAACAGATTTTGTCAAAGCTTCCGCGGAGCTTATTATACAGAACACTGTATTGTGGTACGAGGGGCTTAAGACGTAGCTCGCATTCGGGAGGACATTTATCGATTACCGGTCCAGCCCCCCTGGTTTCGGTTTTCCATGGTTTCTGGAAATCACTCCAAGCAAATTCTGAAATGGTTCCTTAGTACTCACCGTTGCTGATTCCTTCCCAGTTCCTGCCTCTCTGAGCAACTTACTCCGTCGCTAATGACCTCGCTGTTGACGAGACGTTAAGCCTTGCTTACCTAAAGTAAGACGTAGGGCCTCATACATAGTTGATTTCAAGTCTTGTAGCGAAATACTAACTTTTCAGACAACATTTTACTGACAGCTAAAAATTGAGCACATGTTTTGCACACAAGATTGTTTAAATCGTTAGCACTAAAGTAGAAGTTACACTTTAAGGGCGCTGCCCACGAAATAAATTTGTTATTTCGTATATGTACCTTATGGTGATCAACTTGTGGGTCCACGGTGGTGTAGTGCTTAGACTGCTCGCCTCCCACCAAGGCAAACCGGGCTCGATTCCCTGCGGGCTTTCTCAGGGTTAACCCGTTTCAACCGCCCTTGCGTTCCGGCGCTGGTCCATGATCACCTCGCTTCACCTTTATCAGCTCTCAAGACATCAATGTTATAGAGCCACCCAAATCTTTTCACTCATTGTTTAACTTTAATCTGAAACTACTTTTTCCCCAGATAAATTTTTTTTAGATTGCATGGTTTTTTGCAAAATTGCATGTCAGAGTCAAATGTTTACTGTCGTTGTAATGTACAAAGAAAATAAATCAATGTTTTTACAGAAAATTTAACAAGGGCAACTGAAAGGCATTGTCTTGGTTCATTTTAACGTATGCTTAGCAAAAGTTAATTTACATAAATTCTGGGGCAGCCACAAATCATAACGCAAACATTTCCTTATTTTCAGTAATTTTTGAGGTTGCAAAGAACATTTCCTTGTACGATTTTATAGATGTCTTGAAGTAACTCTTTGCAGTGTGAATTAACTCATTTATGTACGTCAGTTAGTTTTCATTATATTTTGTACATTTATAAAAATAGAATTGTGATTTTGACGTGAATTTATTCGAAAAGTATGCGCTCAAAGAATGTATTTTTGTGAGGAAAGAGTAATTAGTGATAATGTCTAAAAGTTGAAGAGTATGTGGTACAGATACATATAAAGCAAATTTTTTCATGGCGAACGCCCGTAACTTGACTTCATACTCTATAGACACATTTGGATCGTAGAACAACTTAAGCATAGAGTACGTAATAATACAGAGGTTGGAGAGCAGTTTATGTTGCGAACTCTCACCTTACACGCCACCAAAATGGCGTCTCTGTCCAATCACACTTCGGAACGCCGTTTGCCAATCAGTTCCTGATGACTTGCTTGCCGAGAAGTAACCCAGCC
>NQII01019861.1:0-11752 GCA_002778355.1 Clitarchus hookeri
CATTTTGACGCAATAATTATTGTGATATTGTAGGCACTTCAGGCTTAACAGTACAGTGTTTCTTAGTAGTTAATGGTAAGAGTTTTTAAAAGACTTGCTAACATAACTTTTGAATGATAGGTTGACAGTTGTTACCTCACAACCAAGACAAGTTTCTGATACAGTAGTAAAGGACGTTGTCGTCTTCGGACGTAAGCAGTAGCAGATCGAAATGGTTTCCTTATGAACGGGCACGACATTCTCGTCCTGATCGACTGCATAGATGTTTATCAACACCATAGGGTTTCTCTAACATCTCCATGTAAACAGGATAATTGTAAATTCTAATCCAGAGTAGTCAAATTTGTCTTCGTGTTCATGTCAATTTTTGTAGATATGCTGAGGGTACTGAATTTCCCTTATAGTAGGTGTTATAATGCACATTCGTGGGAAATTTAATGAATGAAGTATGAGAGCTGCGCCAATCTCTTTATAATGATAAAGAGAATCAATATTGCAATGGTGGCTGATTAAAATTATACGAAAAAAAAAAATTGCCGCCGCTTTGCTAGTACCCGATAACAGTTTTTCCCGTTTATCTCGGATAAATACAGAGTGTATGAAAAAGTTACCAATTACAAAAAAAAATCCTTTATAAAATTATACACAAGAAACGTACTTGGTGTTATCTGTACGGCTGATCTTTAATACAGTTAAACCATTTGTTCATGATGATATGTTTTTATTATTTTCTATTTGAAGCTCGGGTAATGTTACAAACTTGTTAATTTAATTGTAAAATTCTCTTCATTATGTTCAAGTCACTTTATATAGAACTTTAAAGGTTTTGATAGATATTAATATGTATAGTATTAAAAAATAAGTAGATAACAAACAACAGGAAACTTTTACAAGGAAAATTTTTTTTTGCATTATCCAAGTAGAGGAAACATTAATCAGCAGTATCACTCATTGTAATAAGTAACATTATAAAAGAAATAATGAAATCCTGAAATAAATTCCAAATATTGAACCTAAAAGGTATTAAGGAACAGTCTCATTATTATTAATTATAATCATCATCACCAAACTCTTCTTCACTTTCTATTGAGGTTTCAGTCAATTAATCTATATTGTCATCTTCGATCTCCCTAAATTATCACATAGTTCTGGATAACACATACACTTTCACTTTTCGGAACACTTTGGTCTATAAGTGAGACAGGTGCATGGTGGACAACAACGAAGTTGAGAGCACGTGCAGCTATAATGTTCCGCTATAAGGCCTGGAGCACACGGCATGGGACATGCGATTAGTTCGAGGGTGCCGCCAACATTCTTCCATCCAAATGTTGATAGTGACGGTATAAATATATGGATGTGAGGTGATATCTTGATTCGCCTCATGTGCCTGAAAATGTGCTCGTAAAAGCGATTTATTTAGAGAAGCTTTTGTAAGTAAAAGATTTTCATTTTGACACTGGTTTTTTTTTTTTGTGAAAAGCCAATGCCATCCATTGTAGTTTTGGGAATATCTAACTGACAAACAAATACTCCAAAGAAATTCCTTTTTCGCAAAGTGGGTGTTGTCATAAGCTTAGCTAAGGCTCCTAATAAGTCATAATTAAGAGAATTGAATATTTTACCCACTTAAGCTTACCCTTGTTGGCAAATGATACATTTACATATGAACCCAAAAGTGTATGAAGTCCTGGGAGGGCAGCAGCTTTATGTAATCCCGTGACTTGTGGATAGGAGCTAGGTCAACCAATATTTTCATAGCCTGCCCAAGAGAAATTCTAATCTGTGATGTCATTTGGCGAAATCGCCTTAACGTCAAAACCAGAACATCTGTCTCTAGAGAATAAACGTGAGTTGTTCTAAATTTTTTATGTAATATGTACACTCCGTGAAGAATAATTTTTGTATCTGCTTTTTCCTGTGTGGTCCAAAGGCTTGAAATATCTGTTCCATCCGATGATGCGACTTTGACCCTCCTGCTAACAATATATTTATTCTTATTACTCACACTATTTTGTATTATGCGATTAGCTAGGAACTCAGTAAGTTCGTCTTTGCTTTTGTTATGAGCAAGCAAATTATTCATTAACATTTTATTAGTTTTCATTTCGAATGTGAAANAACATTTTATTAGTTTTCATTTCGAATGTGAAATTGTAGCGCATGAGTTCTGCTCCTTGTTGCTGAAAAACTCTCATTTAATTATTTAATGATCAGAGTCTTTGTATATGTCAAGCAACACATGTACTTCATTGTACTCACCGAATTTTGCATCAATCCACTTACTAAAGTGTATGCCGAGATCCCCACATGTTTTAAAGGTGTTAGGATTATTCCAAATGTGCAGAAGAACCTTTATATCAACAAAAGCTTAAATTTGTCCTGATCCTTGCGATATTTCTCTAGGATTTAATGGTGGTGAATAATCGTTCATCTGTCTTAAATTTGATGGCAACGACTCCAAAATCGCCGCAAGTTTTGATTTGTTTGAACAGTGATGCATTTTTATATCATTAGCAAACAATAATTTTATAGGGGCTGAAAATTCATAGCTGCAGAGATTCAACTTGATATCAATGTCATCTCTGCTTCGTTATTCGATCAACAGCCTAGACATTAGTGAGATATCTGTTTTCTTAGACACGGTTTTGTCTTTCAGGGCAGCTTTAATTTTTTTTTTTGCTGCCTCAATTGGGATATTTCTTCATTGGAGCCCATAACTGTGTATTGTTGCTATTTATACGTTCTGAGAGAAATGATTCCTGCAATGTTTGACCAACTTCTGCTACGTTACCTACAAAATCTTTCAAACCTTTGGGAAAACGCTCACTAAGAATGTTGGTCAGTTCCTGGTTTTTACACTGAAAAGGGTTTATTGAGTTTAGAAACGCTTCTTTTAGTTTCTACACATTGCGATCCTGGCTTTTTTGAGCTGTAAATAAAAGCCCATGGTGTTTTGTCTTTCCAACAATTTTCATCCCAGGAAAAGCTTCGGTGTCGTTTGAAATTCTGTTCAGTTCTGTATTTACAAGGAAGAAACGATTTATTGAATTTAAATTTAATATTGTATCTACCAGTATTCCTAGCACTTTTAACCTACTGTTCTGGTGCTTTAGGGCTTCATTAGCACCTAGAGTACAAAATGAGACCTCATTGCGATTCACAACCCATTTTCCCCCCCATGAAGTTTTCTTCGGATTAGCAGGATATGTATATTATAATACATCCATATCAGTAAGATAAAGGGAAACCATCCACACATTTTGAGGTTATTAGAGCAAAGAAATATTTAATTAAGTCGTGAAGAGAAACCAGGCTGATTTTCCAATCTGATGTTCTATTTAATCTGATGAAGCATAACATAAATTGCACCATATCCATATATGTACATTCCTGCTTGGAGATTGGCTCTACTACTTTTCTGGAATTCACAAATCTATTAAAAACTTCAATTATAATACATTCTTTAATGAAAGAGACTAATGCAATAAGTGTTTGTTTAATATTTGTTTTATCGTTAGATAGCAAACTGTTAACCAATTCATGTAGAGGCTGTAACAAGGAAATCCTTCCTGGGTTTTCTTTTTCAAATTCTTCTTGAAGCAGAATCTGTAATGCAAGGTGTTGTAGTTAAGTGAACTTCAATTGCTCTCCTTATGTGTTTTACCTCGAGGATTTGTTTCGTAGTCACTGGAAAGTATAGATCACATTCCAGCAACAGCTCAGGTATTCCACTTCCACATATGAATTCACATATTGTTCGCAGTTGAGCTATTATAATGTGCAGCTCTTCGGGATTTAAAATCCATTTGCCTTTGCAGTCTTCCTATGCTATTTCTTGCTGTTTCAGAGGTTTATAAATTGCCATGTCAGCTGTAACAACGACTTTGTTTGTTGTTTCATTAATGTAAATGTTCCGTTTTTCTAGTTGCCTCATTACTGTTAATTGTACAGAACTACTATTTGGAAGCTCTGGAATAATAGGTAGCAAGGTAATTCTGGAAACACACTTCACCTCTCCTAAACGGTTATTAAAGCCAATCCATGTAGGCGATGAGAAAGTTGTATTATTATTATTCAATGTGGATTGTCTTAAAAGAATCAAACTATGTCAAAACATATGGTAGCACGAAGTATTGCACCATATTAAGAAAAAATAGAAACTGCAAGTTCAGGCAATATGTATTCCATTTCGGAAGTTTTGTACATGAAAGAATATTTGGAAAGTTATCCTCAAGAGATGTTTATGGCAAATTATTTGACAAGGCCAACAATAATGGAGCATTTTGATCATATTCTTTCATATCTTGGTACAGAGTAACCACTGTCCCGTGAAGTGTCATTCCGTCAGTGGTGTCTTCAAAGAAGTCAACATTGTCCATAGCACAATGTATGAACCTATAAGGTTCCAAATCTGGTGGTATGTACACGCCATTATTTTCATTAATTCTATTTACAACACGTTTTGCAACATCTCTTTATAATCTCACTACTCGTGAATAACCAATACTGCACTCTAAGTAATACATGAGTTTTATAAAAGTTTGACTACGTTTTGTATTATGAATGGTCAAACCACAAGCAACCTGAAGCAGTAAGTCTCGGCTATGTTGCACGTTTAAAGATTTTTTTTTTTACTTGTCTTTGAAAAAGACAGTTCGACATAAGCATCTGACATAATGCTTGCTTGTCTCTTTACGTTTTCGTCATTTGCAATTTTTTCTTCGTAAACATTACATTTTCCTGCAATATACCGTTTGTAGAACGTTTGAGTTTCTTGTGGAATAATTTATGTGAGGTTTTATGGAATAGCACCATCATATTTTCATTAATTTACTTTCAAAATGCAACTCCTAATGATACTTGCAGATTCAAACAATACATGTAATCATTTCATCCCCATATCTTTCCACTTCAGCTTCCAGTTTGTCCGTAGTGCATTTCTTTGAAACTATTTGTGGATTGTTAACCTGGTTTGGACGGGAGAGTTCAATATCTTTGTTGTATAATTCTGTTTTAACAAAAGCTTTCAGTTTTTTGCGTGTTTTATCATCATTGAGAACGTCTGAAGAATAAATATTCAAATATGTTTCTTGCAAGATATTCATGATAAATATTTGCCCTGAAGACAGCCCCTGCTCCAGTATATTTATAAACTCTACAGATGCTGCCATTGAATAAACCTCATTGTTTTATCTCACAGTTTTTAGTCCTATGTCATTATCTTTCGATCTAAGGAAGTTAGATACATGATTTTTCCAACATTTGGTGTGATACATCACAACAATTGCGTGGACGTCAATTGGCTCTACTGTTTCACTTATATGTACTTACAAAATGTTACCATTACTTATTTAAACAGCATGACGCAAGTCAGTCGAGACTTTCCTTAATTTTGTTATATTAGAGTCTCGTTTTTTTAGTAAAAAAACAGTTTTATATTTCATAATTTCTTGTTTGATATACTAAAAATTTAATGGAACTATTTCCAGATGTAGTCACACATGCCTCTTCCAATGACTTCTTTAAAATTTCATTGAATTTTTTTTACGATTCAATATCCCTTTTGTGGGTCAAACTTTGATAACACGACCTATGCAACGGAATATTTTGTTTATGCATAGANACGATTCAATATCCCTTTTGTGGGTCAAACTTTGATAACACGACCTATGCAACGGAATATTTTGTTTATGCATAGCATTTACACTGAAATCACTGTCAAGCTGTTTTACACTATTTTAAAATTGTTTGTTATTGTAATAATTTCGTTCAGTTATATAATCAACAAGTTTATTTTAACTGTCATTTGTAAGTTGGGATACCAGTTTTTCAGACGATGAAGAGTTACACAGGAAGCAACTAGGTTCATTGCTTGTCTTCCTTTTCTTCGCCAAGTTATACTGATGTACAGCATCAATAACTCAAGCTCATTCAGGTTCTTTGTGCAGGCTATATGAAAAAAAAGCAAATACATATTACAGATTGAATAAATTATTGAAGTACTGAAGTAAAAACGTGCATATATTGAAGCCTGGATACAGCGTAGTTCACCATAGAAACATAATGTTAATAAAACTTCGAGAAATAAATGTATATAAGCATTGTCGCTGTACGTTAATGATCAATCGTACTAAAAGGTAAGACGTATTTTGTGTAGAATTTTATAAGGAATATTTTGGTAGTAGGTAAATTTGTCTTCGACGTTGTATTTTACGAGATAAACAGGGAAAATTACTATCGGGCACGGCAGAGTGGCAGCCATTTATTTAACAAGTTTAATCAGCCACCAATGGTAAACTCCCACTATCACAATTATAATTATACATTTTATTATGAAGCGATTGACACCACTCCCATGCTTGAATCATCAAATTTCCCACAGGACATTGATTTTCTACAATAGTAAACGCACTATTACACTAAAAGTGTCCTTTTGAAGCAGCAGTGGTCGCGGTAATATTGAGGTNTTTTCTACAATAGTAAACGCACTATTACACTAAAAGTGTCCTTTTGAAGCAGCAGTGGTCGCGGTAATATTGAGGTTTAACTACTACGCATATAATTTTTAAGTACGAAATAAAGTCAACGTAAGACAAGACATGCGATGAATAAAACCTATAAAAGCGTACCTTGGCGGCACAATCCNGTACGAAATAAAGTCAACGTGAGACAAGACATGCGATGAATAAAACCTATAAAAGCGTACCTTGGCGGCACAATCTCTAACTTCTGCCGAAATTTATTCGTTACTGTTATCATTCGTTGCATACATGTGGATATTTATTCGATATTTATTTGCGATAGCAAAGATTTCGTATCATAAAGAAACTAATCACAGTAAAATAATAAGTTACAATTTTTTTAATCAGTATCAATAAATCTAGATATTCGAAACACAAAAGCCATCCATCAAAGCGGTTATTTCAAAACAGAGCAAAAATGTTAGATCCACTAGTGTCACCACTCTCTTTGGAAGCAGGATATTTGATATGTTGATATTTGGAATAGCACTTACACGAGTAATAGGCTTTTCTTTCTAAGACGGTTGTCTCATTTAAAATTAGGATTTCTGAAGAAAGAAAAAATCTCTTGCTTAAGGGATTATTGCTGTACATATGACAGCTACATTAATAATTAATTTTGTCACGGAACCTACAGCAAAATTAAATCAGTGCTTACAATCGGCAATCTATTCAAATCGTAAGTGTAAGTGGCACCGAATTTCATCAGTTCAAAACCAGCGAAAATAGATGAGTCACAAAAGAAGCTATAATCTAAAAAAAAATTTTTTTAATTAACAGTCAGTAGTAATGTTTATGGGAGAGCCTAAATATCTTAGTAATGTGTTCTTGGCGCAGCTGGTCCCATTGCACACGAAAAGTAGCATGGGGGTAGTGAAATGTAACTGATGGAAGCTGACAGGCTGCAATGCGTCTCCGTAACACATCCCCAGATAGGAACTATAGCGTCCAGATCCATACACCTGGCCAGTCAGCCAATGCGGTTGGTAACTTCACCTTCCAGATCAAAGCATGCCGAATTTACAACTCCAATCCGAACCCAGATTTTCATTAATGGCTTTAACAATAATGAACATATGGTAACGAAATTTTCAGCAGACGTACTTTACTATGTGTGACATATGATGCCATCATAAAAAGTGATTGAAGTGGTCACTATCCGCAACAACTAATCGACGCTCTATATTTCGGAATGTGGCTGCCAGCACGTTAGGTGTCATTCACCGAATTACTGTAGTGATGTTTACTTTAAAGTCTTCTGTTATTCGGATTGCAGTTAGGAAATACTGTATAATTTCAAGGACTGATTGATGTGTATGATTTCAGACAGATGCTCTCAAAGGATTAATTTCGCCAGCTTAAAGTATCGTGTACTTCAAGGAACGTCAATGAGAGAAGGCGTGTTTGGATGCATTTACATCTGTTCAGCATCAGTGTGAATAGGTTAAGGAGTCTGTGAGTGCTGAAAAGCGCTAGGAAAATGCTTGGAGACAAGATAATTCGGCATATTTAGCACAACCTGCCGGAAGTAGTGCATGGTTAATTGCGAAGCCACATCATACCTTTGTTTCTGAATGAATGTCGTTATGTAGGTAGACCAATGCAATATTATTTAAGCTGACACCATTTACGGAGAATTGAAATGCAATTTTTGAAGCGTGAGAGGAACTAAATATTAAGAGTAAATGCGTGCGTACTCCATAGAAACAAATAAATATCAAAAGGATTCGAACCATGTAAATTGCAGATCACTACACAGAATAATTTAACTGGCACAAGCTAAAGTGCTAATATGAGGTAATAACAACTTTAAGCTGAAGTAAAAGGTTTCTAGTGAATTTAAAACTTCGTTTGTTAGACATATGTTTAGGTAAATTACTCGTAAATTTCACAAAAATTGTTCTCAAAATTTGAATTTTTGTCGTAGTGAAACGTAAAGTTTTGTATAATTTATGTTCATAGAATTATCCCCCTATTATTAGGTATTTGCCATTGTAAAGCGCGCAATAAGTAGTAAATTTAACACACTGATAAGGAGTCAAGAATATTTGCGCATTTCTTATTTAATGCCTGGTTCAAATGATCTAGACATTATTTATGGCTCACCAATTATTTTGTTTACTTATAAAACTGATTAAGCCTTATGTTTTCGTCGTCATTGTACCGCAACGACAGATATCAGGGTTCGGCATTACGGAAAGGAAATCAGATAAACATTTTCCAGTATTTTCATGCAGTGCTCTCAATTTATTAGTAGCTTTGCCTTTTTCAGACATAAAGCTAAGCCATGAATTAAAAAACAAATTGGCACGTAGCAAGCATGAAAACTACACTGGGAATACGTTATGTTGCCAAGCTTTGTGGTGTTAATTAGTTGTTAAGCCAGCAGGGAGTTCGGGATTCAAATCCATGATAAGACATGGATGTAGCTAGCGTTTTCGAAAATGGCATTGGATTAGAATTCTCACAAAAAAAAACTAGCGTTATGAGAAAACAGCAAAATGATAAAACGCTATATTATAATGGAATTTTACACTATCTGAATAATGTTCTGAAGAATTTCATTTATGCATTTAAAAGAATGCATATTCTCAGAAACGACGATAGAATGAGCACAATTATTAGTAATATAAATCATATCCAGGTAATTAAGGTACTGAGTGACTTGGCCGATCTCAGCTTCTGGAGAGAGAAATAACATCGCTGCTGTCAGGACAATTGTTTTCTGAGGATCGTTTGAGAAGGGTTTTAGGAGGTTAGCCAGGGCGAGGATGGATTGTTGAACGTGGAATGGTGGCGGGGGATGAGGGAGGGAGTGGACGTGAGTGTTTTGACTGACACACAAACATTGTCGCTATGTCTTTCTTCGGCCGACTCCGAAGGCTCATTTTACCCCAGGACACATCCACACTCGATCAACGTCACGTCCACCCTTAGCCTGCCTTCCACCCTGCCCCAACCCTCCACTTTATTCACGTCTCTCTAATTCCTCCTTCACATAACTTTCCCGTTTCCTCTCTCCCATTCGTCACTTCCCGACCCCCCTTACCAATGTTCTCCCTCAGTTCCTTATCTTCTTTGCCTCCTACAAACGCCCTCGCTGAATGAAAAAAGATTTTTTTTTTTACAATCATCGCTTGAGAAAACTTAATTATACAATTACAACCGCTTCTTCTTGGAAAGATCTTTTCGGTTGGATTGGGACGGAGAGATGAATCAATCACGATCCCTACCTCCGTTTCTCCTTGTCGAATTCTTTCAATCTTTTACCCTTACTTTCTGTATTGTAACGGTTCTTCCCAAAGTCAGAAATTTAATGAGATACAAAGAGGAAATCTGACAAAAAGGACGTCTTCAGAGGGAGAGGACGGTCTTTGTAATTTTAACGTAGCGTTTTTCCTTTTGAATTCACAAATCATAACACAATCTCAAAATCTCAAAAGTATTGCTTAACTTCAAAGCGATATTAAAATTATTTCCACGTAATTACTTCCCTTGTGAAAGAACCCTTCATTTATAGGAGCAATGTTTTAAGTTATTGGTTTATCTGGTGGATGGATATTTTGTATGTGACCATTTGGCAAATAATGTAGTGAATAACTTGGTACTGTAAAGTTATTGAGGCTTATTGCAGATGAATAAATTATTTTCCGCTTTTTCTTTACACAAGGTGACAAAGTAGATGATAGGAAATATTAATATTGCTTGTAATTGAGAGAAACTTTAAAAATAATTATATTTATTGCAATATATATAATTAATGCATTGGTATATTTATATTTGTATATGTGAAGAAAATTATTTGTTGGCTAATGTTGTTTTAAACCATCTCAGAACTCAATGGAAAAGCTCGTAAAAGAAATTTAAATTTATATCCGTATGTAATTTACCACATTTTCGTATTTGATGTAATTGCAATCATCTGTGAAACGTTTGATCAGAAACGTCTTTTGATACATTTTATATGACAATTTTGAAATTTTCATTTCACGTCACATTGCTAACAATTTATTATATTCTGCAAAATTACTGTACAACTCGAGGGACAGAAACTTTACAGCTTTGAAGTTAAACATGCTTACGCAATAAAACACGAATACGTAGTTTTAGACCATAATATCAACACGGATGGCACGTCTAGTTATTTATATCAAACTAACAACCACATAGAGATTTATCAGACATTACGCGTGTAATGTACATCTAAACATTATTTGGAAAATTTTATCCACTATATATTTTTTGTACTGGAACCAAGCATAATTAACCAATGAATTATAAATGTTCACGCAAATAAAATATTCTACACTTCATGGAATTTAAGATTAAAATTTGCTATGTGCCATTGCAAAAACTGCACGTAAATATTTGGCACGAATTACTGCTTCGATAGGTGTTTTATTTAGTATGATTAAAGTAATTATGCACATGCTTGGTAAATATGGAAACCTGGAACTTCAAGGAATATGCAAAGGTTCTCAACTTCAGTTTTGCGAGGGTATATACTAGATCATATAGTCGCAAATAAAATATGCATTGTCGAAGTTCATTAAATGTGACACGGAACAGTAATTGTCTTTATATCAGGCCAGATATATGCTTGCTCGTTATATGTATTTTTAAATGAAAATATATTTTTTCTGTAATCTTTACGGCACATGTATCACAGTGCATTTGTTTGATTGCGTCACATAATTTATAATTTTTGAATTCTGCCTATTCATTTACAACAAATTATATGTCGTTATACAGTGTAAACCAAAATACATTCCATCTTAGAACCAAACCTTAGGGTATTGTGTGAGTACAAACGGAAAAGGAGTAACATTTCCTAAATCGTTTGAGCATGTGTCGGCAGTTTCACAATTGCGTAATTTTTCAGGCAGATGTCAGTTTGGAGAAGTGTTAATATGAAAAATACCTTAGCGAGTGACGAAGAAGGGCTTTTTCTTTGATACTTGTACTTGAGGTACACTTACTATGTCTAGAGACATGGAGAATTTGCGGATTAATTTTAGGACAAGCTAGAATTCAAAACACATGCGTTTATATAACTTAATCCATTGGCCCACGCCGTATTTGACACTTCCTGGACAATGCTGGTTCAATCGTCGCCTTCCACTGTGATAGCAAGCAAAAAATGTGCAGTTGAGGTCGGCATATTTGTACATAAGACTGTAGAGTCTAGCCTGCAGGTCATTGAACTCGCGATTTTTTCCGGTCTCTAA
>NQII01019863.1:5373-24235 GCA_002778355.1 Clitarchus hookeri
AATCTAAAATGGAGCCCCTTAAATTACTTACAGATTAGTTAGTATTAACACACATAGGTTTTGGATACAACACTTTGAAAATGAAGAGAGACGTTACCGTTTCGCAATGTGATATGATGCCACTTCAGACCCATAGTCCTTAACATGCAAGAACTAAAGTATTTGTTTACTGTTTCTGCAATATTAAGAAATCATTTTTCTATTAGACCTGGTCACATGGAATTGACCTACCCGAGTGCTGAATGTTAACTACTGATTTTAAGTCCTTCGGGGCGTGTTGGACGAACACATGTTAAACCAACATACACGTGTACTTTTGTGCACTCTCGCATATTAACGAATCATATCACGAAATGATAGGGTCCTCGAAAATGATTTCTCACCCCCGTCATTTTTCTTTTAAATGATTTCGAAATTATATATTTAAATATATACTAGCGAACCGGCCAGGCTTCACCGGATACAATTGAGATTTACAGCGATACACTAATAAATAAATTGAGAACAGACAATTCATTTATGTGAAAAAAAATTATAAAATTTTACCATGTTGGCCTAGGTTTTTAACTGATTACGGTAACCCAAAAGGAAAGGAAGTATTTTTTACCCGATAGCCAAGAAGTAGGTTATTGTTTTTTTAGTGTATCTATGCAACTATCGCGTAGTTACCACATTTCCGCTTTCCAGCGTCGATGTATGAAAATCAAAACGTGTGTTTTATCAATTTGTAGCTTTAGGAATAAGTGTACGTAGGTACTACTTTTTGCGCTTGGCTGAAGAATCTTAATCGATCACCAAAGTTAAGCAACGTTCCCAGCGGCACACATTTGGATGGGTGACCGTTTAGTGGCATAACATCTTAGCGCTTCCGGGCTTCGGAGGCCAGGACCTAAAGTACCTACACATCAAATTCCATCAATATCCGATCAGCCGTTAAGGAGCTGAGTACGGTCACGTTCCCGGTCGTTGTAGAATTACGTTTTGTTGTTATTCCACAGGAACCGTACGTTTTTCCAGAATAAAAAGTATCATATGTCCTATTCCAAGACCTAAAGTACCTACACACAAAATTTCATAAAAATCCGTTCAGCCGTTATGGAACTGAGTGGTAACAAACACACACACACACAGACACTTTCGCATTTATAATATTAGCAGGATACGAAAAACGAGAGTTCAATAACAGGCAGTGAAAAAGTTGAGCTAGCTCAAATGTGGTTATTCAGGCAGTTCACGCACCAGGTAGTCGTACGCCTTAAAAGTGTATTATCTTAGCGCATAAGGACAAGGAAGACATGTAAGATCTCCCGCTCCGTGAACTGAGCGGACGTGCCTTGAATGAACGACAAACATCAGGTGGTTGACAGAGCTGACAGACGAGTTGACTAACGCAGCGGATATGAAAACAAATGAAGAGTGACTGAAATATTAATGAGTGAGGGGGTCAGCGGTGCATCGTACTTTCTCACTACCCTTTCATTACGTTCCTGGACACTAGATCACAAAATATAAATAATATTAACGAACACGATATTATATAGCAGTAATAAAACTTCCATTGGTTTACTGTTGAGTGAGAACCTTTTAAATCTCCCTGCGTAGTTTTTCTTTCAGCGCATTGCATATCCTTCCGCAACATTTAATAACATTGTGTGGCTTTCCAGCAGTCCAATTCTCTCCTCCCCCCCTTTTTAATACGGTTACCTGTCGCCTGACAGAAGGTTGGTAGATAGGGATCGACGTCTCGTCGACAGCAGAGAAAGTAATTTCGGAAAACCGTGTAAAACCGAAATCATGTTGATCGGACCGAGAATCGAACCCGTGTCCTCCCAGATGCAAATGCAGTGGTTCACCATAGCTCCACCTGGCTAGGTGGCCTGCCATAACATTGGGTAATTATTTCGACTGCGGAGAAACGAGCCGAGGTTGGGATGACGTGTCGCGGCGTACGGGCAAGGGAAATGTAGCTCAGACGCAACGCGTCTGTGATTGACAGCTCACGCCTGTCGGCGCCTAATGCCTTCCAGCAGACCGGGGATTGCCTCGCCTTGAGAAGCTGCTCGATACTGACTTAGTCATCTCTGGGCGTGCGCAAGAGCGGAATAATCCAGAAATGATTAGCGCAGACTGTGTAATACACTCTTTTCCCCCGCTGACGGGAGTTGCTAAGGGGATAGTGCCCATTCGATCTACGATTTTTCCTTACAAATCATCGTATTGAAAATTTTTCTTACAAATTTTTGTCATGAAAATTTATGACCAGATATAAAAAATCAATGCTAGACATGACATAGACGATTACTTAAATAAAATTTTGAAATGTATACGTTTCCAATTATAAATGTATTTCCCCGTGTGGGAGTGACATTATTAAACAATTAGGTAATATTTGGTAACGGTTATGGATGTGAAAATTACAATTTAAGAACAATACGTTGAATTTCGAAATAACTGTTAAAATGTTCCCTATGCCTTGACTAGCTTGGTTTTTTAAGTATTGACTCCGAAAATTAAATTATGGAGGGAAATTCGTAAATCCAAGATGGCAAGGATACTTCCCCCTTTAGAGTGTGTAGACGACTGTGATTGGTGAGTATTCCTGTGGGTTCGCTAGCGACAGTGGCTACTGGCAGCGTGGGCACAGTGACCTGTGTGTGCCAGTAACAACTGCAGGGAGCCATCGGGGTGCTCCCCGACGAGCTTCACGGTGTTGGTGACTGGTCAGCCATCTAGACTTGACGCAGGAGTAAACTAGTGTTTCCAAAAACTGGCACTTTATTACTTGTTTTACGCATATATTATATTCTGTTGATCCAAAACAGTGTACATTTTTGCATCTAATCGGGAATCTTAGCAGGGATTCCAGATCTCGTCAGTTAACCGACATGAAACGCAAAGTTTGTATATTCGCGAGTTTTGCAGACCTTTCACTTTTTTTACGTCCCAAAGAACAGTAATTTTGTAGTACAGAATAAGTTCTAACAGTATTACTGCTATTCTATAAAATGTCGATAAATTCTTGTAGTTAATGACGACTGTAGCAATCAGAACACTAAATGTAAAATTTCAGTTTTGAATTGAGCAGATTTTTTTTAATTGGCGTATGAATAGACATTTTAAAATTTTAAGGAAATAAAAGTAATTTATTGTAACGGTGTGTATGTAACCTTGTCCTAAAAAAACTACATAAATGACAAGCCAATGCATTCATACTAATAAAATAACAAATAGAACTAGTCATAAATTAAGTTGTAAAAAGTAACACATTTTTGAAACGTATTTACTAACGTTTGGAATTGTGCGTGAAGAACCTGAGATGAAGAAACTTAAAGATTCGTTTGTGAAAAATATTGGCAATGTTTCCCGGCCAGAGCCGAGCCTGGCCACAACACACCCGCTTAGTAATGGTTTCATTCAGGGAATGTTTTACTCTCTGATCTTTGTAATTCCACAAACTATTTTAGTTGCAGCACATTGGCTGGTTTTATGGCTCGAAGGTCAGCACACAACTCCAACCTCCCCGACTGCATCGGTACCCCGATGAATAAGGCACCACACATCACTTTCTCCTCTGCTTTCTTGAGGCCTTGACTTTACTTCTCTTGCCATTACTCGGTATTCTACCGGATTTCTCACTAAGATCTGTCCTCCTCGCCAATCAGAAGAATTCCGTCTTCGTATATTGAAGCCTTCATCCAAATACTCCCTCATGGGTCATCGGAAATAAATTTGCTCTTCACGCCACTTATCATGTTCTTCTAATTATTGTTTTCCAATCTTAGACACGAATTCATTTCAGATCACATGAAGAGCTGGATCACTTAATGTCTTTCTCAATTGTACATCAGATTCACTTATTTCAGCAATTCCTTGAAAGCAGTCAATGTCTTCTGTTTCGAGACATTCCATTATCACATGCNATCAGATTCACTTATTTCAGCAATTCCTTGAAAGCAGTCAATGTCTTCTGTTTCGAGACATTCCATTATCACATGCTCTGAAGTGTTACCGACTACAGATACATCATAGATCGCACCAACATGAATCTTTAGAGCTTTTATTTGATATTTCCATGTTCTGTATTCATTTATGAACTATAGTAGTTCATAATCATTCGCTTTTGTTTTAATATTTCTCTGATATCCGGCATTAATCTGNATTCATTTATGAACTATAGTAGTTCATAATCATTCGCTTTTGTTTTAATATTTCTCTGATATCCGGCATTAATCTGTATGCCACGCAACCCTTTTTAGACAGTCTTCGACTTTTTTTTTCTTTGTATGGCTTGCCAAGGGCGATAACGCTTTATTATCACCCCCTCAACTGTGCCCTTTCTGGATATTGCAGGAGTAAGTGATTCCCTTTGATTTGACTTTGATTCATACTGTTATCATTGTAGGCCTTTGGCTTGCTGTCGGGGCTACGTAACTTTTCCATTTTATTTTTCTTTGTCTGGTTACAGGCAGTCTCATTTTACTTTATATTTCTTTTTTATTATGCTTTACGATCGCCTCCTGGGAGAATTGTCCTACCTTAACCCCTTTATTTTACTAATTGCATCTAATACTATGTCCAGGTAGTCTAGGATAGTGGCATGGTGCTATTGATCTTACTATCCACCCAGTTCCTCACACTTGTAACTACTTCTGTGTCCTATACACTGGCACTAACTACTAACTACAATCATTATATACCTCTGCGTTCATTATCTCAGTTATGACATCCCGCGCAGAGGAGGGCCTTTGAACCTCTTTTCGATCCCCCTCGCCTAGCAGTCTGCTCTTTGGCCCTGGAAATTGTCTAATGGGCAATGCTCCTTGTTCTTTGTATCAGTCTGCATCATTCTGTCTCAATTTCCTTCTTTAACTTTGGTCTTCGTCCTTCTATTAATCGTGTTCTGTGTCCATTGCTTTGTCGTCTTCGTTATTCCTTTATCATTCACTTCCTTGGCAAAGGGGGAGGGGGGGGGGCTATCCTTCCAACTCGTCAGCTGCCTACTGATGGTGTCTTTGAAAGTTTTTCTTGTTGCGTTGGGGAAAGTTGGGGCTGTGTAGTGGATCCACTCCCACTTCAATGTTTAGATCAGATTAGATAACGTCTTTATTAATATTNACACTCCCACTTCAATGTTTAGATCAGATTAGATAACGTCTTTATTAATATTATGGCGAAGTTAAGGCAACGTACATACTCTTCCACTTAACCCCATTTTACAATTTAGATTCTCATGATGCAGTTAAATGTATTTTTTAAGTTCATAAATTATCGCTAGGTTCAATAAAATTAATTGATATTATTTTTATATGCGATTCAGCAAATAATTTTCTAAAGAATGACAAAAAAAAATACTTCCGCAGTTTTGTACATACTCAATTCAGGAAATTGGTGTTAACAGATTCATATTTAAACAAGCTTGCATTTACACTCGCTTTTACATAATAATCGTCATGAATGCATATTTTACACTTTCACAAGCCACGACATCTACACANCGTCAGCTGCCTACTGATGGTGTCTTTGAAAGTTTTTCTTGTTGCGTTGGGGAAAGTTGGGGCTGTGTAGTGGATCCACTCCCACTTCAATGTTTAGATCAGATTAGATAACGTCTTTATTAATATTATGGCGAAGTTAAGGCAACTTACATACTCTTCCACTTAACCCCATTTTACAATTTAGATTCTCATGATGCAGTTAAATGTATTTTTTAAGTTCATAAATTATCGCTAGGTTCAATAAAATTAATTGATATTATTTTTATATGCGATTCAGCAAATAATTTTCAAAAGAATGACAAAAAAAATACTTCCGCAGTTTTGTACACACTCAATTCAGGACATTCGTGTTAACAGATTCATATTTAAACAAGCTCGNTTTTGAATCAAAAGGCACTCAGGTGACTCAACATGTTAAGCGAAATTATGAAAGAATTTGTGAAAACACATTTTACTTTATTTAACGCCCTTAAAATTATAGGGGCCGTGGTGGCTGAGTGATTAGCTTGCTCGCCTCCGACCAAGGTGAATCGGGTTCAATCCCCGGCCGGGTCTATCATGGATTTTCGCAAATGGGAAACGTGCCAGACGATGCCGCTGGTCGGCGGGTTTTCTCGGTGATCTCCCGTTTCCTCCGCTCTTTCATTATGGCACTGCTCCATTCTCACCTCATTTCACCCTCTTAGGGCTCTCAACACCTCGTTGTTAAGAGGGATCGTTTTCTGAAATCTGCTCTGTTCGACTGCCGTTCGACCTCTGTAGTCGCTCCCACAAACCTCGGCTGTTACAAGTTGGAAAATATCAAATGCAAAGAAGCTTTAACATTTAAAGAACATGAAGGAAGGTATTATTCATACTTTGCCGTGCCAAAAATTGTAATGCACTTCCTGAAATCGAATTTGTGACGGAAAATCTATAAAAATGATTCGACAGGGACTGATCCCCTGAAGAGCCACCCAAATCTCTGAACTGAACACAGTTTGTAACTAGCAGAACGTGGATGGTGGCTAGGATAGGTTCGCAGCTGAGCTGGCAGTATGTCGCTGGGGCGGGACGGACAAGGTGCTGGCACAAGAAGCGGCGTGACGGCAGCGGGTAGGCGACGCCCACGGGCTGGAGTCCCTGTCGCCACGGGGTTGCGCACTGCACGGCCCAGCGGAGCAGGTCGGGCGCGGTTTTCGGCCCTAACAAACGACCACACGACGCTCGGCGAGACAAGCACCGGTGGNGATTCGTCAGAAATGAGCTGAAATCACCATTAAATCAGTGTAATTCCAACGTTATAATTTTAATTAAGCTTCCACTGATTTCCATTGGAGTTTTATTCACTGGTTTTACTGTTTTGAAGTCATTTTCACTACTCCAGGTTTAATTCGTGTTTTCGGCAAGGTAATTTTCCGCATTTACTTCAGTATTATCAAACGGATTTAACATAGTGCATTTACTCTGCCCATTGACGTTCTTATTATTTCCAAAATTACCAAGTGTTTTTGGCCGTGCGGTTGGTATTTGTAACTCATGCTTCTGGCGTCATGGTTTCGATACCAACTGACGACGTTGGTTATTGTTTGCACACGTGGTTTTTGAATTCTCATTGCTGGAGAATCCTGTAACGTAGTCCCAAAAATTTGTAGCGTAACTTTACGCCAGACTTTAGATTATTTGCCTTGTCAGTCGTGTATACAGAAGATAACGACTTTAATGATTACCTTTTTCTTACTCGATTTATACCTTTCGCAAAAAAATCAAGGAAACTATCCGAAAAAAGCTACCCTCCTTGTTTGTTTGTAATTGATATTTCCGTTTACTGTGCTTAAAGTATTCGACTTAAATTTAAACGATGCAGTGTTGACTGCTACCAATGACAACCGTACAGCTACCTTCTTCCTTCATGTTCGGGAACATTTCAAATGACAGGACAAGAGTGCACGTCAGACAAAATGTCAGGTGCCAACGTAGACGCAAAACTCACTATGGAGAAGCGGATTCCTGGTTACATAACAACAGATTTAAATCATGGTGGACTTTGCACTGTCATATTCATAAGCTGGTCATGGCCCGCTAACAACTATAGTTCTAGTGTACAGCCTCGAAGCAGGAGTGTGATATTTGATCCCCGTGCGGCAGTTGCTCCATCCACCTGGTGGCTGACCTTCAGAGAAGTGCCTACTAAAGTTAGTCACGACAAGCGAGGACACTTGCAAAAAAACTCAACTTCTGTGAATAGCAAGGCAGCATGCTGTTTGCAACGTGCTCCGTCTCTAACGACCCGGCTGTCGACGAGACGTTCAGCCCCACGTACCGTATAAAATATTGCCATTTTAAATTATTTTAATCTACGATTGTGTCATGTTGTGTCACCTCTTTGTACACTGGCGTCATTTTGTTTCACTGCTGTGTACAGCATGTCTTTTGTAATATGGTATCATTCTATGGCATCGTCGTGTATAAAGGCGGTCGTGCCATCTCTGAGTACAGTATGCTTCAAGGTAGCAGGGGGACTGTCAGATCTTGACGGTCCAACACAACATCCCCAGACAAGTTTGTGGTGCAGACATCTATCTCATACTCTCTTTGTCGCCGAGCTGCTGCCGGAATGTCGACATTGGAACCTGACCGCCGGCAACTCGGCGACATAAAATTTTACGATGCCGTGAAGGAGAGGGGATGTTCAATTGTGAGGGAGTAGAACAAGGGGTGGAATAAAGGAGGTGGTGAGGGGGAGGAGGTGGATTGCGAGTGAAGTAGCCGCGCCATGCGCGGACGAGGCGCGCATAAATTCATCAGTGCGCGGAGCCGCCGGGATTCCATAATCGCCGGTTCGAGACCTGCCCCCGGCGTGAATCGATTACCGGTCCGCTCCCGAGCTGCCGCCCAAGGCGCGCGAGGCGGTCTTCTTAATACGCCAATTAAAACTTGAACCCTGCTCTTCCGCTGGTTCAGCCTCCGACAGAACAACAGGTTTGCAGATTGGCGGCGGGAGAAACAAGACCTTCACTAACGTCACGTGACTTGGCGACCCACTGGGCTCCCCGACCATCCTGAAAGCTTTTTCACGTACCTTATCTATGGTACTGCATATCTAAGGAAACATAAAATGCAGCAACCCGAAATAGTTACAGTATCACACGCATTTAAAGCTCTACATGTAGCAACCGAAAAATATAAATTTTTTTAAAAATAAATTTACATATACAAACATACACAGTATATCTGCTTTGAGCCCAGTCTAGAACCATAGAATATATGCTGCAGTAACCGTTCAAAACAAGCGGCGAGGCACCCATTTCATAATAGGGCTAAGGCTGCACCACGTGCATAGCTACATTCTTGTGGCTGAAGAGAGGAGTATGTAAATTGACTCAGCTTCATCCTCCAACATTCAAGTTGCAAGTAGCATATCAGCCCCGCACGCGACAATCCGTCGGCGACCTTTTAGTAGATATCGGAGTGTAGAACAGTTCCACGACTGGTGAACCTGAGGTGTTAGTTGTCACAAATTCTCTCGTCAGACATACTATTGTCATGTCGATTTCTAGTTTCTAGGTGACTTCATCCAGCGGATTGAAGGATCTTCCTTATTCTCACTGTTTCTAGGACAGTATTTCTGTGTCTTGTTGGGTAAACGTAAATTCAGTCTTCGATGTTGGGTATCACTCGGAAAACAATCAGTCTCGTTATGATGCTCATTTTAGAGCAGTGAGTAATCCCGAAATGATTTTTTCTTCGCCAATATATCAGGCAATGTTGGGTAGATACTCTGGCGAGGCGGTTTCTTTGATGTGCACGTACCCATTATCTGATTGGCTACGCGAGGCTTTGAAGATGGACCTTCTGATTGTCTGCTGCATGCCATGGAAGGTTGCCTGATGGTTGAGCTGCCGGTTGGCGAGTCTGTTACCAGTCCCGGATGGCGAACGGCGTCCTAAAGTTTCTCTGGCTTTGTAACGCCATTTTGCTGGCGTGTGCGGCTGAAGTATTGCGGTATAAGTGGCTGTTTCACCTAGGTATTCTTAAGTACTCTGTGGGGTTGAACAGCTGCTTCTTTGTGATCTCCAAACATCATCCGACGACGTATACAAATACACGAGTGCTGATTCAGAAGTCATGGCAACTATTGTTGATCTCCCAAAAATGACCCAACACTGGAAATTTATTATGTACAGTAGAAAGATTACGACTTGTACGTTTTAGAGGTGACACCACATGAGGTATGGATGCAGGAATGTCTGGCAAGGAAGAAAGGCAAACATGGCTGCTTGAAATCACCGTTTAATTGATATATTCTCATACAAACTGTATACGGGTACATGTAAACGGGTACATATCGTACGTGTACAAGCTGTTTATCATCCTTCAAATTGGTATCTGAGGTTGTTCATGGTTCGCTGCCAGCGATGGGGCAGACGGGAAATACCATCGGCTACATGAGATCTATATATATGCGCCACCTCTCGTCAAAATGTTGTTACGATGTCTGCCTCATCGCTGGCAACGAACCGTGGACAACCTCGGTGACTACTTTGAAGGGTACAGCTCGTACACGTACGATACGTACCCGTTCACATGAGTGTATACAGTTTGTAAGAGAATATATCAATTAAACGGTGATTTCAAGCAGCCGTGTTTTCTTTGTTCCTTGCCGGACATTCCTGCATCCATACTCCATGTGGTGTTACCTTTAAAACGTACAGTTCGTACATTTTAAACTGTACATAGTACATTTCCTGTGTTGGGTCATTTTCGGGAGATTAACAATAGTTGCCATGACTTCTGAATCAGCCCTCATGTTTATAGATGTGTGTGTACTCCAACAGTACTTTTCCTCAATGTCAAGAAAATGCTTCTAATGTTTCTCCAACATGGCAGCAATGGTAAAAACTGAAGTTCCACACCCTCTCATGTTCGGATATGGCTAGCTCGGAAAGATAACAGCGGCAGTATCGGTGCGAATGGCGTCGGATGATGTTTACAGATCGGAAAGTAGCAGCCGTTCAACTCCATAGAGTACTTAAGAATATATTATGTATATATTATATATACATATATACAGTTTATGTTACTGGGTCGTACGTAGACTAAACAAAAATGAACTGGTTGGGAAAATTGGTCTTTATGAGACGAACTAAAGGTCCAGTTTAAATCAAGGCAGTTGCCTACCATGGACCTATTTTCGCGTTTGACCCCTAGAAGTGAGAGAGAGCGACAAGGGCTACACTGATATACGCACAAGTGTACCGCCACAGCTACGCGCGAGGCTGTCACCTAGCACGCAGTGCCCTCATGCTGCGTGTACCTTTGAGTATTTAAGCGGCGGCACGATTATTTTATTGGTGTAAAGTGTGTGGCAATGTTTAAAAACTCTATATAGCGATGTTGACGGGCTTCAAAAATATGTATAGCAATCGTGGTGTATTAAAGGTACTATTCTGTTCTCTTCTGGGGTATGCTTCCTTTCCGTAGGTAAACGTATGGGGAGCACGTGGGTAATAATTTCCTTTAAAGAAAGTGTTTCAAACCTGCTGCGACGCAGGTCACGGACGTCGTGTCTCTTTGTTTTTGGAACAGTGTTTGAGTGCCCCATGGCACCAAATAGAAAATCAGTTGCAAACAACTGGAGCATCGCCGCAGCTTCAAATCACTCAGCTTGCTACCACTCGATTGTCTGCTCTAATTGCATTCTGAAATTGAATAATTTATTTCAACCAATGGGATGCTTGCTCACTTTAAACTTTGTCAACAATACAAAATAGTTACTACAAAAATGAGGCATTATTTAGTAATTAAATTAAATGTATCCAGTGCAGAAAAACNACCAATGGGATGCTTGCTCACTTTAAACTTTGTCAACAATACAAAATAGTTACTACAAAAATGAGGCATTATTTAGTAATTAAATTAAATGTATCCAGTGCAGAAAAACTGCAAAACACCAATCCTACATAGTCAACACAATGCCTGATTCTGCTAATTTAGAACAAACAGTGTTCATATCATGCTATATTCACTTAATCGGATTGAATTGGAAAGGCCTTACTAAACGTATCCCGGTGTAATGCAAGAAGGCTTATAGCTTACAAGCTAACTTATGACCTAACTTAAACTAATACCCATACCTTACCCAGGATTCGAATCCAGAACCACCCGCACTCCAGACCGGCGGCGCACCAACCGACTGCGCCACGGGAGGTCGGCTATTGTTTAATTGATGATATCAATAAGTACGAGATTTTTGAAAGAATTTTAGTTTCATCAACTGCAATAAAAAAACTGGCGCATCAATTGCAGAATTAGTCATTGAGACCGTAACAAGGCACTGTATGCCCAAGGAAGATAGTCGTGGTCGAGGCAATGATAATGCATGGAAGCAATACGAGTGGTGTGTATAAAGGTGCTCAAATCCACATTAAGATGACTAATTATTTCGTTATCTCCTCACCTTGTGCACGTCACAGTCTGAACTTGTGTGGTATTCAAGCAGCTGAGAGTTGTGCTGAAGTCATTACACTTTTTGGAGTGGTCCAGAAATTATTCACTTTGTTTAATTCAAGCCCTCGTAGATTTTAAATACTGAAAGAAAATGTCTGGGATTCTCCGCACATCTTGTCCAATGCACGCTGGTATGCAAGACTTTGGTATGCTCAGTCTTTTGCCACTCACCTCGCAGGAATCAAGAAAGCAGTTGATTTATTTCTTGATTTTATTTAATACTGGAAGTACAACCGAAATTTAATGGCATTAAGAACTACTTGAAGAAATTCGAGTGTATCGTCATGACTTCTGTTTCGTTTGCAAAGTTCTAACTTACATAAATCATGCGAGTACAGTTTTGAGAGCAAGAGAAGGTACACTGGATGTTGAAATGGAAAGTATACATCATTTGGTTGAAAATATGTACATATTGCAGAAAACCAGTTGCTGGTGTTCCATTTGGACTTGTTGCCAAGAACCTAAATGTATCACCTAGACTTGAACTTGCAGGTAAAAATAAAAATAACGAGGTTCTACTGAAGACGTTTGTTTGGATGCAACTCTGGAACAAAATTTTTATAGAGTCCAGTATTCAGTGCATCTTTCTATGAGATGCATGTGAGAACCTACACAAACAGAAATTCACACACGAACATCGCTCGATTCTGTTGGAAATCTGATGACTAAGTACATGAGGCAGCCCACGAACCACGTGCTACTTCCAGTGTTTTGTGGAAATATCCAAAGTTAAAACAAGAGCAAGTGAGAGAAAATACAAGAACACAGATAAGTAACATGTGAACATGAGGGCATTAAATGTAGAGAGTTGAAAATTATTTATCTTTCCAATTTGGACCAAAAACTCTTCGTCTTATCAATTTGTTGAATAATCTATATGGAATGATAATGGGCGTTTGGTTTCCTACTGCAGTTGTTGCTATGTAGTTATTTTGCGCACGTGCTGTATCTGTGACACAAGACGACTGCTCTTTTTGTACTTTCTCAAGTATTGATAATGTAGTGAATTCTGAGATTCGCGTGACCAACTTAGGATCATTAGCAGTGGAATCAAATATTGTAAGAAAATTAAACTCTAACCGGGTTATCGAGTCATTTGCTAGTCATAAAACTCCGTGTATGACATTTTAAATTACTTTTTTTTTTCTGTGTCCTGCTGAAAGTTAATTTATTGCTTTCTTAATTAATATAGATATGCATTTTCTTTTATAGAGTTTATAGTAATTTATTCTACTATTGTTCTCTCAAGTTGATTTTGTTAACCGTACTGAAGAATTTTGCATATTCTATTTGTACATTCTGTATTAACTAATGAATATTGTATTTGCCACAAACCAAAACATATTTTGTACCCAGTTTTTTAATTCCACCGGTGTACTCATTTCTTCTCGACATTTACAATATAGAAATTAAACAGAGCAATGAATGTTAAGTAGTTTAAGAAACTTTGGAAGCTGTTATTTATGCTTGGCTTTGCTTTAAACAAAATGTACTCACTGTCTAAACGTAACTTGTGGCGAAGGAAAAGATAAATCAAAATAATTATGGGACAGATTTATTTAATTGGAGGATATCAAAAAGCAATGCTTTTAACCAAGAAGCGTAATTGATTCGCCATTTTTTATCTGATTACTTTTATGAAGAAGTAGGGTATTGATTTTACAGTTTATAATTTATTTCCTCGGTATTATAAGAAAATATGGCATGTACTTAGTGAATTATTGCCTGTTGGAATACTGTGAAAAATGAACTCTACTCTTCCAGAATACCTATATGCTACCACGCATTTGCAACGAATGAATCAACGTGAAACTAACTAGAGAACATTTTTATGCTGTTGTGGCGCCCTTTAGCTGATGCTGCAGACTACGTTTTCACCCGCAGTATGCCCAAAAGGCCATGACATCACTGCCAACCCCAACAGGTACAGTTGGACTTCAATTTACCATAAATAGCTATAATCATTCAAAATGCGCAGTAAAAAAGAAAATACTGATTCGTGTAGGGTTATGCCAATGTCTACGGGAGAAAACATTCAAATATACCTAGTTCGTACAAAAAAATTTATCCTCATATATTTTTAACCTATTCGTACAAAAGTTGCAAAGACCATAAAACATCAATATTTTAGTATCAAAAGCAGTATTTGAACACTTAACATTTACAAACACGTTTTGCACTAAGTCTACGTAGTGATTGCCGAGACCCCATTTAAAATGCAAGGAATATTATGCATATCTCTCTTTAAAAGAACTTTATCAAAATCTTTACAACTAGGTTCTAAAAACTCATGCATCGTTACATTTAAAGATGCTACGTTTCAACTAACCAATGACTGAAGGTCATTACTTATATTCAGCAAACACCACTGGAGCTGACGATCCTGGGAGAGGAAGCCATCGTTCTCTCTCACCCAGGAATTTTCAGTTTTATTTATACTAAAAAAAATCTACATAAACTAAACCTAGTGATAAAAGGAAATAACTAACAATTTTTATTTATTTTACATTTCTGGTCGGACTGAGCAATGAGAGTAATAACATGATTAATATATATCGCGCCTCTGCGTTAAAGTTCATAAATCAGGAAAATTAGCAGCGCTGCACGTCGTCATTGTCGGGAACCACACATGTCTTATGAGGTCATAAGCACTCCAGCGCTAGCTTGCAGTACGGCCATTCCAGCAAGCAGACAGAAACAGTCGTCAGTATACGGGCGCGAGCTCCCGCATTGAATCGGCTCATACTACAAGATGTTATCGTCTTCGGGCCAGCGTTCGTCTTCGGGCCAGCGTTCGCCGTAGCGAACCGCCCATCTACTGCGTTGATGGTGAAACGTCAATAATGTAGGTGTAGCAGCTTCAATATTTTACGTATCCCAAAGTAAAATAAATGGCGATGTCGGCCAGAGGTCCAAATGCAGTTGAAAATGTTGCATGAGACAAACGTTTCTCACTGTTAATAAAAGTTATCTGAAAAAAAAGACCTTCCCAATCATTTTATTACTAAGAATTCATTTAGTAATTTTAATTCCACGTGAAATAATTGCACGAAAATTTCCGCACGTATTTACGGCATTCGTTTACGTTGGCAAATACTTAGCGGCAGTTTTTAAACTTTGCATAAATGTACTTATTTTTCAAGTCAACCTAGAAAGTGTAATGCTATTCAGCTAATAGGTTTGCTTTAGAAAACTTTCAAATATGATAGTTTTACCACTGCGAATTATGGCGGTGGGAAAATTATTCCTGCGCTGTGATCACAGTTTTTAAAATGGCAATTTATGACGATCTTCAAGTGTTCCAACACAATAATTACGTCGTGTCCAAGAGAGTTTACAACGTCCTTCCTCTCTGAGGGGAGATTTCGAAGACGTAGTTTACGCGCGTAGTTCCAGTGGGCGCGCGAGTTTTGTGGTCCGCCGGGTGCGTTTCTCAGCGCCAAGTTATGATTGGCAAATGTTGCCCGACCAGCTCGGAGCTTCCCCGAACATGCGCAGATGTCCGAAGACGGCAGCCTCACGATACGAAGTTCACGAAAAAAGAAAGAAGTGAAAGGCCCGCTGATATACGATCTCTGGTGAGGTTCAAACTGCGTCTTCCTGACTTCTGTACTTCGTTTCGCTTTCATCATAGCTTACAGCTTTATGCACACGACTTTTATTTCGTTATACTTTGTTTATTTATTAGGTCGTCGTCTTTTTTTTTATGCCTGGTCCGGACGGGTGTCATTTTTTCTGCTCTCGTTTCTGCCTTTCCTTTTAGATTAGGTACTCGGCGAGCGGTGGAGAGAAGAAAAGGGCGACCTGGACTAGGAGACCAAGGAGAGGATATTGCGGCGAAACAGGAGGTGCAAGTGAGAAAGAAGAAAACGTCTGGAGGCACAACGAAGTGCCCTTGACTCAAGCCACTGACCTCCAGGACGCTCGGCCGGTCTCTCTCTCTGTCTCTCTCTCTCTCTCTCTCTCCGCGTATATCTTGCCCCCTTCCGTCTCCTGTTCTTCTCTTCGACCTCACCTCGTCCGATATCTTGCCCTACTCCTTGCTTCACTCTCTCTCATTCTCCGCAAAGATGTCCGTGCTCAGCAGTGCCCAAGTTTTCCCGAGATATCTGCTATCCCGATCACTAGAGTTCACTTTTGTCTAAAGGAATATTAACTTTGCCGTGCAGCTAGGGCCATGTAAGTTTTCCGCAACAGCGCAAAACCTGCGAAAATAAGATCCGATAGTGTACCCCTTCAAATGGGAATCGCATAAGGAAAAGTGCGCGACTATAGCTGATTGAGGCAACCTCCACAAACACTCTTCAAAGCGACCGCAGTACTCTCAACTTTTTTGATGCCGCAGAAGATACTATCATTATTAGGACATCACATTTAATGTGAGATGGTGCAGATATAGTTCACTAGACTTCCATTGGGGAGGACCCGGGTTCCGATCTTCCGTGGTTTTCCGCAATCAACTTCGGGCGAATGCTGGGATGGTTCCATCGCCGAATCCGATTTTCTGAACCACTAGCTCCACCTCTGATGTTCGCGCTGTTGACAAGATGCTAAGTCATAACCAACGAACTATTTGTACGACAAGACGCCGTCCTCTCTGGCGCGCAGGACTAAACGTCTACTACCAGTGATGTCAACATGGGTCTCGTTAAGTTAACTTTGCGTTAACGCTATGTCAAAACTAATTTTAAATTCGTAGCTGTGTTCGCGCTGCAGTTATGAACGGCGTCTCTGATAAGTCATAATGCTGTGATACCAATTGCGTTCTGGTGCATGGAAAAGGCTAGTTTATATGAACATTTTTGAAAGCCCCGAGTAAGATTTCATTTTCTTGTCATTTTGTATCCCACTGCCTTATGTGAAATTTAACTGACACGGACCAGAAAATATTATTCATGCGTCTAATCAAATTACACTGTGAAATTGTTAGTAAAGTACGTATGTTTTCAATACGCCAGCTCTTATTCACATTTCTAATGAAACAGGCAGAAACTAAATTAAATTAATGCAGTGAGCAAACAAATATATTATTTAAAAGTCTTATAGGTTAAAATTTAAAACTTCTTTGCTGCCAACTTTTCTTGGAGCATGCCGATCATTGTACCCATTAAAAAGCATGCGATTAAAATTAGGCTTTTTTTTTTCAAAGGTTGATTGCGAAAGTACGTGTATACACATATAGTACATGTAGGTGCATGACACGTGTTTGCCTAGTTTGTCCCTTTTACGCCTAAATTGCCACTTATTTTTCCTCGAAGGTTTTACTTAAATTATTAATTTTTTAAAAGCTTAATTTGTTTAATCGCACAGACTGAATAATAAAAAATTAAACTTCCATTGATTTCGTATGAATTCTCATATTACAAAATGGAAGATGACAGGAATAAAAATAATTGAAAAAAAAAAAAAAGATAACCAACTGTACTTTGAATCTGAGGGGCTGTCACCACTTTACGTTAAGTTGAAGTTGGTTTGTATTCTCACATGAAAACTTTAAATGTATGTCACGCTTAAGGTAACTTTACTATTGTGTGACCCATACATGAATATATCGATGATGCAGAGTTAAAGTAACGAGCTCCATTCTAACTTAAAATGTGAATCGGCCTTAATTTCTTCGAGAATGTGGGTTAAGTTACAGTCCCGGATTATGCATGTTTACAGTGGTCAAGACGTCTGAATGATTGAGAAAGTTCTTGTATTCGTTTCTCTGTAGGATAGAGATCTTGAGGCGTGTAAAAAATGTTTTTCTTGTGTTCAGAGCTGTAAAGCGTTGTTCTTTCATTTTCATTTAGCACCGTCATCCTCTCTAGGTATGCCTTGTACCTCCAAACTAGCCTTCGAGGTAAGCACCTCTCACTATAAACCCCCTAATATCGTATTAACGAGGTCATGTGACACATTAGCTGACATGATTTCATTGAATCAGCAACACGAAATATTTCTGTAAATTTCAGCTTCACGCTATCCTAGACAAAACGACAGCGTTTTATACGTTATAGCACATCGCTTCAGAACAACAGCTTTTGCCTAAGAGCTACACATTCACAGTGCTGCCATTAAACTTGGTATAAAACTCGTTATAATGTAGGTTCGATAAATTTCTCCTCACGCTGATTCTGCTAAGTGCTACGTGTGATTGTTCTTTACTGATTACTCCTGGGTGTTGGGTTGTACGTCCCAAGTTTGTGTATAGAAAGAAGATAAATCGTGAAGCTATGTGTATTAATTTTGGAGACTGGGCTAGAACCATTTCAGTTAATCTGGCTGGTTAAGAAATATTAATAGAATTTTGTATATATTGTACGAATCTCACTGGATTCTAGTTTGCATGTGTACTCCAGGCACAGAGCCTGCTAATTTTTATGATGGCTCAGTGGCACGAATTGTTGCTTGCTTTATTGAACCCTCAACAACAAGTTGTGCCCATATCCACAGTATTTGAAAGGCTCTGAGTAATCTCGGAAACTTACCAAGTCAGGCTTGTTTTATAGGTCCTACTTATACATTTGTAATTTAAAATTTGTGATATTCCGTAAATTCCACGCTTTTATGAATTTTGGCCATTCGTACAGCGGCTTACATACGAACGTAAACTTACAGCTAAAAACGGCGTAATCATACATGGTTTACCTGCAGTAAGAACCTAGAACCTCTCTTAGCAAATACTTAGTGACTTAGGCGGCCACTCTCGTGATGGTATGACATTTCGGTATGCTTATAGCCAGAAATTTTGTAGATAGTTTAAGTGCGATTCTTTTTATTTTAATTCATACAGTGAACAAATTGCATCTACAAAATGGTGGACTAGTAGCGTTTTGCTACTAACCGCCGCTTCGTTTAATTCCGTTTGCCAACCAAGGATAGGCCCTAATTTG
>NQII01019865.1:0-11843 GCA_002778355.1 Clitarchus hookeri
ATTCTCACAGAAAGGTTTATCTCAGGCCACACTTTCCGGTGCGGTACCCTGAGAAAACCCTGAGAACAAGGGCAGTGATAAATCAGTACCAGCAACCGGCGTGGTTTTGTAAACACTGAGATGTTTCTATCCCACCAATTGCCAAATTATTCATGTAGCGCTGTCTCCCGTACAGGACAATTTTAAATAAATAAAATTACACAAAATAGCCTGTTACAAAGTTTCATGATAAAAATAGTTTTTATTTTCACCAATAAGGTGTTTGGTGCTTGAAAGTTGCGATTCTATTTAAAAAAAACTGGTCGCTGCATGTTAAAAACGTGGTTATATTGCCTCGTTAATCCTTTCAAACTGTAATTCAAGTTGTATCATACCTCGAGTCAAAGTCACCCGNAACGTGGTTATATTGCCTCGTTAATCCTTTCAAACTGTAATTCAAGTTGTATCATACCTCGAGTCAAAGTCACCCGTGTCGTGGTGATAATGTCCCACTTTCTTCGGAAAATAATGTTGGAAGTTAGGAAATGTCTGTACTTTTGTAAAATGATGTAAGGATTTTTTTTGGGATATCACTTATTAGAGAAAATATTATAAATCTAAATGTGTATAGTTTTTGCTGTGTTGGTATATTTCTTTAAAACAAATTTGCGTAAAATCAAGTCAAAGTCACTCTAGTTGAAGGTATGCAAGGAGTAAGCTTGCAGTTACCATTTCTATAGGATTTTCACGATAAACTGAGCACTTTTGAGGCCCTAATCACTTTTTCCTTTCAGCCATTTTTTGTACTTTAACCACCTTTCTAAATAAATATTGCCATGCAAGTAATGAACAGAGAATGTATGTTCCAAGGCACTCGGAAATTAACGTCTAAGACTAACCTAAAATAGATTTATTAACTGCTATGCCAAATGAGAGGGCTTTCAAAAGTGCTCACTTTACCGTGAAAAGCCTATATCATCTTACAACTACATTAGGCCATGTCCTTACACAGAGCGTGCTCACTCTCACTACCCTTCCTCACTCCCGCACACTTTGGCTCACTTTAAGCGCATGAGACGAGCGCCCTCTGCAAGCCTTCGTTAATATTTCTCGGGCTGGAACAGGAAAGGTAAGTAATCGTGAAAAATAAACCGATAATCACCCCTCCCACGCCCCGAATAAATGTACAGTGATTTTTGAAAAATCAGACTTAGTGTAATCTCGCATATTTTCGTGTGGTCAAATACTTCACTGTCATGTGCGAAGCAGTTAGATAATAGGTGCACACCTAACCTAAACGAAATTTGAACATTATCACAATATAATTCCTTTTGTTCCATAACATAAGGAATATCGTTGGATTTTGCATTTCACAATCGCAATAATTATAATAAATTAATAAAATATTTCAAACGCTGCTGGACGTACAAGAAATATGCATCTGAAAATTTGAGGTTAAACTTTAAAATCAGCATGGCTGTCACAGCGGGCGCTCTCTCCTTGGAGTTGAGACAGCAAACAGGAATCTCTATGACCTCAAGGCTGGGTGAGAGAGTAACCTTTTGGTTAGTTAGGAGGTGGCGTCGGACAGCCCCAAGCCTCCATTGGTGCTCGTCCAACGCCTATCGCAAGGTAGAGGCGTCGCCCAAGCTCCCAGTTACCCATCGCGCAGCAAACTAACGAAGCGACGTGCGGCGGCCATAGAGATCATGCACAGTTACGATCTCCTTGGTGGTGGCAGGTGTGGAGCCGACGCCGCAGACGCACGTCGAGGTCCTGTGGAAGGAGCGGGTGACGAAGGAGGAGGTGGCGGCTGAGGACTGGCCTCGCGCGCACGGCTGGATCCTCCACGAGTATAGGTGAGTAGAGGCTGCTCACTGTAAAGTGAGTACTTGAGAAATAAACCTTTGGAAAATGTCGCTGCCCCTACCTGCATTACTTTAACGGGCACACTGACTGTCACGCGCACAGTAAAGTTAGCAACGACGGAAAGAAAGTACTTACATGTCTTAACGTTAAATTACAAATTTTACGTAAGCATTTGTGAATACTGTAATATTTCCTTTTAATTTTTATTTTTTAGTGATTATAAGTGTAAGAATGTAACATGAAAAATATTTAGGTTTCTAAAAAATTTACGAATATCCTTGACCGACGCACTAATAAAGTGATCAGGACCATGGTAACGTCTCAATTGTGCATATGGTGGAATAATACACGATTTGCATACAATAAGATCCTAAGCAGGGCATTAAAAATAGATAATTTTACCGTGAACAGCCTATACCAAGGAGGATGTAGGCTACACAGTTCATTGACGAGGCAGGGGAGCGGCCGTGCTCCGTGCGCTGAGCAAGGCGCTTATTTGTCAACACTCGTTTACTTATACAGCTAGTACGCTGTTATCTCAGCTCTTCGTAAATCAACCTTTTGAAAAAGTCTCTGCTCTTTGNCGTTTACTTATACAGCTAGTACGCTGTTATCTCAGCTCTTCGTAAATCAACCTTTTGAAAAAGTCTCTGCTCTTTACCGTGTATGTATATTTAGGGGACTCCGTGGTGAAATATTTTCTGTAAAATCAGTATTTATGTGTATATGCGTATCTTAGCTAATGCGTGTTTTGTGAATATGGCTTTTTTTTTAGGAAATGTAAAAAACTATCTACTGCGACCATTCATTAATTTATCCTACTGAATACCAGGTGAGTCATTAATGCCTGTTAACCCGCTGTGAGCAGAATCCTTAGCAAAAGTATTAGGGGGAACATATACGACTTCCTGCCTACAGTGATTTCAAAGGGTAGTAGATGCCCCCGAATGTGGACAGTGGAAATGTGTTATGAAACGATAATTTGGAAATTACTTGCGATTATGCAACGAAAAGTTGTATACAGACAAATGGTAAAAAAGTAGGTAACCACAGAAAACGGNGGAAATTACTTGCGATTATGCAACGAAAAGTTGTATACAGACAAATGGTAAAAAAGTAGGTAACCACAGAAAACGGTGTTACGGAGAGTACGTCTTCATATGTTAAATAGGGGTTGGCACCCTCCCATTGCTTAGAACTTCGTAACACCTTGCTTAAAGCAATTTGATATGACCTGTTAGCAATCAACACGCAAAAAATCAGTTAATAAGGTTGCCTTGATAGGATCCGATAATCCCTACTGTTACCTCAGAAATCACATGTTAGTTGGAAAACAGATCAGTGATTGCCTGGGAAGTAAACAAGCTGCAACTCTGTGTACTTAACGTGTCAACTGACAACCGTGCTCTTGTTCTATTCCTAATACCACAGGTTTTTATAGCAGGCGATATGGTTGGGAAATTACTGCGTGCAAGTGCCCTATTGCGTTGGCTCGTGTTATTGTACCAAGTGACGACGAGGTTGCCAGCCAGCTAACACTGTGTCGGTGGTTTTCACAGCAGACAGTTCTTCACAGCGTGCACGATATAAAGAAGTATTGAGAAACTGACAAGCATGCATCTTACGTATGGTTAAATGTTGTGTAATGCATCAGTTGCGCGTCCTCGATTGGTGGGAAAGGTTTTAATCCCGAAGTTTCCATATGAAAATACATTCGCATCAGTTCATCAGCATTAGCATGAAACAGGAACTGCATGCGTAAGTCACCACGATGTTGGTCGACCATGGTTGGACACCGGGCACAATGTGTTGGGTTATGTCGATGCTAACCCGGGTGCAGCACTCGAGGAATTGCTAATGTACTTAACAGTATGTCACATTTTACGGCGGGACAGGTTGCACGCATATCACTACCAGCAGTGCGGGCACTTCTGCACCCTTATCGACCCGATCTTTCACAGTATTGGGAGTGGTTCCAAGACCAGAATGGGCGAGTCCCAGGTTTTTGTGGCACTGTGCTATTCACCGACGAAGCATCCTTCACGAGGCTGGTTGAGGTCGGGCGTCTTCAACTTCCACGACGAGCATTTGTGGGCACACGTCAAGCCACGTGCAGTACGAGATTCCCACTTCCAACCTCTTTTTCTATGAATTTGTGGGATGGGGATCATCAATGGTATACTGATTGTGCCACACATGCTCCCCGCACAGTTATCTGGAGCTTCCTGTCGGCGCTTCTTGGACGACGACCTTCCACAACTGCTTGAAGCTGTACCACTGAATCCACGAGACGACATATGGTACATGCACTATTGTGCACTACCACACTTAAGTCGCACAGCAAGGTAGTACAGGGGAACCCGGCGCGATGGATTGGTCGAGGTGGGCCAGTGGATGACCATTCGGATCACCGGACCTAAACAAAGTCGCCTTCTACTTGTGGGGTCACTTGAAGGCACAGGTGTATCCAACTGAAGTGGACGATTGTGGAGGATGGTGGTTAAGTATTCAAGAAGCATGCTAGACGGTATGGGCAAATCCTGATGTGTTGCGGTGTGTGCGCCAGTCATGAGCGTCGCATTCGTGCATGTGTGGAGATGGGTGCCTCAAACTTCGAGTATATGCTCTAACCATGTAAACACTTCGCATTGCAAATGAAGCACTAATACTCAATACAGAGGTTAGTTTTCGTTCGTCCACATGACTCCTACTACCATTGACTAACGTGTCATTCGCCTGCATTAGGACAAGAACAAGAGCCAGGTTGTCAGTTGACATGTCATGCACGACCGCGGTACAGGCTGCCTACTTCCCAGCAACCACTAGTCTTGTTTCCAAATAAACATGTGATTTCTGAGGTAAAGGTTGGGATTAGTGGATACTAATTGGGAAGCTTTTTTATTTATTTTTACATGCTTATTACTAACATGTCATGTCAAATTGCTTCAATTGGAGGTTAACGAAGTTCTAAGCAATAGGAGGGTGTCAAACCCTATTTTATGTATGAGACTGTGTACCCTTCTTAACACCGTTTTATATGGTTACCTATTTTGTAGCCATTTGCCTGTATTATACTTTTCGTTGCTTAATCGCAAGTAATTGTCAATTAATCGTTTCATAACATATTTCCACCCTCCATTTTCGGAGGCAGGCGTCTTCCCCCTCTTCCAAAATCACTGCAGACCCGAAGTCGTATATATTTTTACATATTTATTTGACCTAAGTATTCCGCTCAAGCCGGGTTAACATACATTAACCACTCATCCTGTATATTTAAAAAGAAAAATAAGTAAATCTTGTTAAAAAAAATTGACTTTTTAGTTGCTTGGAGGAAAGGAGAAAAGTGCCTAAAAGTGGCATTTATAGTTTAATCAATTGGCTCACATCGTGTGTAATAATATCCTACTGTTACGTGTATAATTTTCGAGGAATTCAGGTTCCTTCATATCTCAGTCTTGGGAGGGCTGTCACAATGCTTCCTTACAGCCAGACGTAACTTTGAGATATTTAGAATTTCTTACTAGGGGTTCCCGTTAACGGGCACCCTATAAAGATGGCAGCGTTAAAGGAAAAGCAGTTCCATAATATATGTAAGCTTTATTCTACAGTGGTTGGTAAGCTCAGTGCTAATAGTTAGGCCCAAACATTTTCTCCGCCAGGTAGTACTGATGTTACATGTGTACCGGTAACTTAAAGCATGATTGTAAGTTTCACAAAATAAATAAATATATATAAATACACATATATATGTACATATGTGTGTGTGTTGCATTCTTCCGTAAAGAAACACTGCTATTCGCAATAAAGTGGAAATTTAACTAGATATGTCCATGTGTAGTTTATTATTCTGTCGTAAAACTGGATTTAGCAAAATGTTGGATTAACTTTTACTTTTTTTTTTAATGTAACAAATAGAATCGGAAAACTCCTTTTGACAACTATATTAATTTCGGCCTTTAATTCATAAGTTTTTTCTATTAAAATAAGCGTGTCCACGAAAGCTCAATGCCAATAAAAACTCTATTTTGACTATTTTCGCTTGTATATGCCATTATAGGGCGTCCATTATAGACACAAAATGCACGGGCAAGTATACAGGTTGTTAAAAAAAAAAATTCCCAGCAGTGTGTGTGCGACACAAAAACGGTTTTCAAATTTTACGAGAGGGAACCCATGTTCTAAAATGCGTGGTTTAAATGACATGGAGCGAAAATTTCGAGATGTATAAATTGTTTGTGGGTTTCTAAATGATCGGACCGAGCGCCAGCATACTTTGCCAGAAACATGGAGGACCACCTTGACGCCACATATCCAACCGATTGACTGGCATAGGCCGGCATGCAACCAACGGCACCACGGAGGTCGGTTCAATGTACTAACTCGCTCGGTCATTTCATTTCTGTTTAGTTATGTATTGTGTGTCTGAGTATGCAGCAAGTGTTGCGTTGCGTTCCAGTAAGAAGCGGGAGGCGAAGAGACCAGTGCGCGAGCAGCTATTGGCCCTGACGGCCGTGGAGACGGAGAAACGCGAGACGCGAGACGAAAGGAGGGTCCCGCCAACTCCACAGACCACCTCCGCCGAGGTAAGGCGACGTCTAATTATTACAATAACATTGGGTGACTTGCGACACTTGGGGGTGACTTGGAACGACTTGGGACACTTGGGATGACTACGGACACTTGGGATGACTAGGGAGTCTTGGGTTGACTGGGGCATTTGAGGTAACTTGCGGCACTTGAGATGACTTGGGACAGTTGGAGTGACTACGGATACTTGGGATGACTAGGGAGACTTTGGGTGATTTACGACACTTGCGGTGACTTTGGAGACTTAGGGTGACTTGGGTCGCATGGGAGACTGGGGTTGACTTGGGACACGGGGTGACTTGGGACACTTGAAATGATTTGGGACACTTGTGATTACTAGGGATACTTGGGGTGATTTACGACAATTGCGGTGACTTTGGAGACTTAGGGTGACTGGGGTTTACTTGGGACACGGGGTGACTTGGGACACTTGAAATGACTTGGGACAATTGTGATTACTAGGGATACTTGGGGTGATTTACGACACTTGCGGTGACTTTGGAAACTTAGGGTGACTTGGGTCGCATGGGATACTGGGGTTGACTTGGGACACGGGGTGACTTGGGATACTTGAAATTACTTGGGACACTTGTGATTACTAGGGATACTTGGGGTGATTTGGGACACTTGGGGTGACTTGGGACATTATGGGTGACTTGGGAGACTTAGAGATATTTGAGAAACTTAGCGTGACTTCGGGACACTTAAAGTGACTTTTTACAGGGTGAATTGGGACATTTGCAATGAATTTTCTTTTCCATGCGTGGCAGCCCGAAGTAAAACGTTTTACACATAATATATTTTTAATAAAGCAACCGCAATAAATTGCATTATATTTTAATCAGGTTTGACATGCATGGAAACAAAAAAACCGTGTTAAAATGTCTCTAGACACCCCAGTTTAGCAAATGTGGTCTCCACCACTGAATATTGAAGGAACGAAGCAGTAAGAACTAGCTTTCTGGTCAGACAAAGGCAAACTTTGTCAAGGCCTATAAATGGTAAGGTAATCACTTTTGAAATCAACGTTTTAAAAAAATCACTGCTTGTAAATATTTATGTGCTACAGCACACACTTGCGTGCACGCTCCTAGTTAAGTTAGTGAATAATTAATACATGTGAAGTTCCGAGACTTGAAGTTGTATTTAGAATGAATTTTTTTAATTTATGGCTACTGAAATCAGTCTTTCTGGTTTTATACGCATAAGTGCACGGATTTTCACATTATTATTATTACATTTAGTTTCCTGAAAATTCTACAGTTTCGCTTAGATGATGCATGCATAGTGAGAGACGATTAATGGTAATGTTAATTAAACATATGGCAAAGAAGTGATACACAATGATATTGAAAGCAGACTCTGATCAGTGTTTTCAAAAGTGCCCGTTTCTAGCGTAAACATCATATAATCGCGTCCGCTTACCATTGGCAACATCGTGCTGCTTGCCAAGTAACTTATGGTGGCTGTCACTCGTTTCCTTCCTCCCCCCCCCCCCTAGCTGTGGCACACATGGTTCATATTTTTGATCCTCTTAAGGGCTGTTTACGCTGGAGTTTCTATGGAGATCTTTGTGTTAATTTTGCTTTAACTCTACGTCAGGCATGTCGAACTCGCGGTCCCTAACTGATACCTGTCCTCCCCCAGCTTATTAAAGGTAAACAAGTGTAGTGTGGGTCGGGTTCGTAAATTAAAAATGAAAATGACGAGTGGAGTAGCTATTTTGAAGTTATGCCTGTAAGACAGCAAATAAAACATTCAATCCAATGAATTTATAAAATTTTATGAGGATTTTATTTTTCTTGAAGTTTCCAAACTAATAAGACAGCTCACAGACGGGCGTTTAAAACGTACAGTTAGAGTTGTTTCAAGTGAAGATATTTCATCAGATTTTCAACAGTTAGTAGTCAAGAAGAGATGCCAGACTTCTAGTAGTAATTTATGCTTTCCTGATTCCATAACTGCATAGCACCTGGTTTTTGCATTTGTTTTCAGAGCATGTATTATTTTTGTAACACATTTAGTTGTTTAATTTTGTAAAGGAATAACATTTTAAGAATACAAATATCAAGGGAGGATGAGTTGTTTTTCCGTTAGGTGACCCGTTATACTATCTCCATTACATTTTGAGGTCCACACATCAGTTTGAGTCTGACACCCCTAATCTACGTCAAATTTATTTTACAAAATCGTACCTGTGTTCACGCTGGAGTTAGAAGACTCACACGTTCTTGATACGTCGTAGTGCAGTGCCACCAAATAACATGTTTCTGGGTTTTAGAAAAGGCTCGTAGGCCTATATATATGTACATTTGCAAATATAAAAATAGATTGATTTGGGGGATTCGAGGACAAAGGGTGGGGACTGAGGATTGGAAGATTGTCCACCACCTTGGGTTCCGCCATCTTGGATGACATCATGGCCACCATCATGAGTGTCCTTGACATTGACCTTTTTCGGCTATCTTGTTTTTGCCCACCATCTTGTTTTCGCCCACCATCTTGTTTTCGCCCAACCATGTTGTTTCTGGTTGCCATCTAGCTTCCAACTGCCATTTTGTTTCCGTTCGCCCCCTTGTTTAACTATTACTCACCTTTATTCGACCTCGCCATCTTGGGTGTCGTCTGCTGTAGTTCCCTTACCGCCTGCTAGGGTGGCTATGTTGTTGTTTATTGCTGCTAGTGTACGTCGTCGTCCTCCACCATCTTGTTTCCACTTGTCCTTCGTTCAACTGCCGCATAATGTGAGCGCTAGTGTCGTTCTCGTTCGGTCACCATGTTGGTTCTAGCTAGAGTTGGCCGCAAGGGGAACTGCTATTTTTTTATTTAATTTTCAGAGCTCGAAATATCATTTGGAGAATGCCGTGATTGAACGGCCGGACATTGGGTCACCAACATGGTGGACGCCCTAGCCGACTGAGCTATCAAGACACGTGAGGAAGTAAAATTTTTAATGTGGTTTATGCACTGCAACACCCCTCACCGCCACCAAGCCAAAAAATTTAAAAAAAAATTAAAAAAATTGCTAACAATAAAAAATTATTATAAAAATCGAGGAACATTTAATGTTACGCTCACACTCACACACCACAACCCCCTCCCCCTTCCCACGATTAAATCATCCCAATAATACAAAATCGCAAAATATAAAAATAATAATTCTAAAAATCGAGGAACATTTCATGTTAACCTCACACTCATCCCACCATGCTCACCTCACCCCCTTCTCACCCATCGATGCAGCAAGTGTTGCCAGCAATACCTCTTGCTGCATCGATGGGTACCGATTTGACAAGCGATTATGATGAGACAGTTAATGTTAAAGATGGAATTAGTGCAGTAGAGTCGATTTGTGCATAATGTACACTTGCAAGACCTTCGAGTGAAGTGAACGAACTTCAAAATAAACGGTCGTCGGCTCTAAATACTGATGAGCATAAAACTCCTTCTATGAAGAAAAGTAAATTTAATATAGAATACAAAACAGTAAGTGAAGATGACCACGAAGAGAGCATTGATGAAAATGAACATGAAGACAGTGATAGTGCTGAAGACGACGATGGCGATTTTCTCGTGGAACTGATACACCCCTCCAACACATTTGCTGCAACAAGCGATATGAAGAAGGAAGAAGACGACGAGAATACTGGCTACCTATTTCCCGAATACCCGAATGAACTTGTTGATAGACTCCGATATTTTATTGACCTTCAAAAACGCGGGTATATNAAATCAGTGCATTCATAAATTATTAAAATTGTTTTATTTAAATTTATGTTATCTTATGTTTGAAAAATTCCCAGATTTTTTAAAATACAGATTAACATATTGAAAATGTACTTTTAATGCAAAATTGGTTTATAAAATTTAAATTATGTAAAATTTGCACGTTCCCATGAGAGCTGGAAACATTTAAAAAAAGAAAAACTTATCCTAGAGGCATGGAGGTTTTAACCCACAAAATCGTACAGGAGGCAGGTGCTCTGACCACTGAGCTACACAAGTGGCCATAAAGAGTGATTCCATAAATGTTGTATACTAGACCTCAAAACGAAGAGGCTGCCATTCCTTCGTACAAGCACATAAATGTTTTATATATCAAATTTTTAGAGTCACTCTTGGGTTGAGTTAGTCATGGGTAGTCAGTCCTGGGTGGAGTTAGCCTTGGGTAGAGTCAATCTTGGGTGGAGTTAGTCGCCTGGACGCACATGTGTAGACTCTGTAGCTGATGTGTAAGTGTATGAGTGGTGCATGGACGAACATGAATATTTGTTGAGTTCTTTTGTAGTAATATATTTAATAAATTTAAAAAATATTAATATTTTTTTTAACCCTACACCGTACACTTCCTTAAAAATGCTCTAATGAAAATGTTATTTTTTTTTAATTTAGCTAATTACTATGGTTATAAAGGGATTTTATGTGCATATGTATAACATACATATGTAATTACTTACATACATACCTGGAGCTAGAAATGACACTTGCAATTTGAATTTCACGAGCCTGCCCCCTAAGAGTTCNAATTACTTACATACATACCTGGAGCTAGAAATGACACTTGCAATTTGAATTTCACGAGCCTGCCCCCTAAGAGTTCGCAAATTTTATTCGCCTACAAATATGCTTGTATATATTCGCTTTCTTACAAGTGGGCATATGAAAAATGTGGTTTCCTGCATTATTATTTAAAACGAATACAAACAAGATGTAATTCAGGCAGATATGATTCTGACACCGATTGAAAAAATGAGATTTTTTAAATACAGTGCTTGCCTTTAAACAAATTAAACAAAAATAACTCCAAAATACTAATGTTCATGAGCCATATATGCATTTATTGAAAATAAGTATAACAAAACATTTAATGTATTAAAAATTGTTTACTTGTACGAAGGAATGGCAGCTACTTCGTTTGGATGGTTTTTATAAAGAATTTAAGCATCGCTCTTCATTGCAATTTCCATAGCTCAGTGGTCATAGCACCTGCCTCCCATTCGAGAGATTGTGGGTTTAAATCCCCATGCCTCTACGAAAAAAAAAAANCTCAGTGGTCATAGCACCTGCCTCCCATTCGAGAGATTGTGGGTTTAAATCCCCATGCCTCTACGAAAAAAAAAAAATTTTTTAATGTTACCAGCTCTTGTGGAAAAGTGTAAATTTTACCAAATTTAAATTTTATAAACCAACTTTGCATTTAAAATACATTTTCGGTACATTAATCTGCATTTTTTAAGATCTGGGAATTTCTCAGGCATTAAGTAAGATAAATTTTAATAAAATAATTTTAATTATTAATGAATGCATTCATTCCTAGATGACTGATAGTTTCAACAATTGTTCTGATAAGGCCAGGCAGCTGCCGACCCGCGATAGTAGTGTCGGAAGAGGTGTTGAGCAACGGGAGG
>NQII01019866.1:0-11706 GCA_002778355.1 Clitarchus hookeri
CATGTGGCACCCATGGGCAGTCAGCATGTAACTTTGTGGCCAGTCAGTGTGTGTCCCCTTTGGGCATCAGTGTGTGGCTCCCATTATCAGTCAGCATGTGGCCCCTGTGGGAAGTCAGTGGTGGCCTATGTGGGCAGACAGCATGTGGCCCCTGAGGACAGGCAGCATTGCCCCTGTGGGCAGTCAGTGTGTGGCCCCCATGGGCAGTCAGCGTGTGGCCCCTGTGGGCATTAGCATGTGGCCCCCATAGGCAGGCACCATGTAACTTTGTGGGCATTCTGTGTGTGTCCCCTGTGGGCAGTCGACATGTGGCTCCCATGGGCAGTCAGCATGTGGCTCACATGAGCAATCAGTATGTGGCCCCTGTCGGCAGTCAACATGTGGCTCCCATGGGCAGTCAACATGTAACCCCTGTGGGCAGTCAGCATTTGGCCCCTGTGGGCTGTCAGCCTGTGGCCCCCATGGCCGGTCAGCGTGTGGCCCAGTGGGCAGTTATCATGTGGCCCCTATGGGCAGTCAGCATGTGGCTCACATGAGCAATCAGCATGTGGCCCCTGTCGGCAGTCAACATGTGGCTCCCATGGGCAGTCAGCATGTTTGGCCCCCATGGGCAGACACTGTGTGGCTCCCATGGGCAGTCATCAGGTGGCCTCTGTGGGCTGTCAGCATGTGGCTCAGTGGGCAGCCAGCGCGTGGCCCCTGCTGGCACGTCACTGTGTGCATCACAGCACATCAGATCTAGGTACTCATGTGCCAACCGCCCGAGCTGTCCATATAAGATTAAGTACTTTTTTACAGTACCATGTAAATATCTAGATTAAGACCATAATATGTTCTCCCCATTTAAAACCATGTATATATGCAATATTGACCATGTATGCACCAATGTAAGACTAGTTGTAAGAATCACTATTGTACCTCAATTGTGTGGAAGGGAGCCTCACTCCCCCATATTATATAGAGTATAATAAATAGTAAATCATGTACCAATCTATAAATTAGGATAAGCATTGTTTTATGCACACTGGGTTATAATACAAGTTTCCCAGCTTTTATTAATNAATTAATTCTGTAAATAATTGTTAATATAGTTTACACTTATTATGTTAATGGCTAAATTATGCTAACTTGGAATACCCCAATGGGTTGGAGCTTGCAAATTGTACAAATGCAAAGGATATGAAATCCCTGTGATTAAAAGAGGATCCTATCTCTTAAAAAAATATATTTATACAACATATAATTCTTTCTGAATATTAATAAGTTCGCAGTTTTTCGGGGAAATTGAAAATCATGAGTTTGAAACTTGGAAATTGTGCAAAACATATCTAACGATTTATAAGAATGCTTTTCCCAGCAATACAAAAATTATGTTACAGGCTTTTAAGTTTCAAACTAAAGTAAAGGAAATGAATATTCTCATGTACATTAAGGTTTGCCACCACCACTACCACCAATCATTCTATTCTTGCCATATTCATCCCTACATTTTCTTATGGCACCGGGCCATTTGTCAACCGGCTCCATTTTTCTCTGTTCCTCCATAATACATCTTTTCTCACTTTCCTTTTTCACGTTATCACCATTGTTTTGTAATTACATATACACATTTCTTATATTTTATGCTTAATAGCTTGTATATTTACTTCGAATCTACACATTTTTAATGTATTCTTGATTTTGGAGCATATAAACTGACATTTCTGTTAGTAGATATTTTTTTTAATAAGAAGCATGTGTTTTAATGAATGTAGAAGGGACGAGTAGGATAAAGGTTCCATCAGGTGTTTCTCTGCTGGAGAGTGCTGCTATTTAGAGGAAAGGATTTGAAACAGTGTAAGTGGCATTTGTTAGTGTTCCTACAGCACCTGGGCTTGTCGTCTTTCAAATTAGTGGTGTTAATAATATTATTGTTGTTTTATTCATGTCCGGTGTGAGGTAAGTGATGAATACTATTGATTTTATCTCAGCACCTAATAAGTTAAAAATTACTAATTAACCCTACAATAATATAATGTTTTAGGCTTTAAACCCTAAAGTGATGACATGCAGTAANAAGTAAATTACTTAGCTTTTACTCTAGACAAACTTTTGTGAAACGGTGTCCACTTAGTTTGAACTAATGCATTGAAAAATTTGGTGCTAGAAAATACAATGATCATACTTAGCAACAGGAGATGAAACAGTTTTTAACAGGGAAAGTTATATTAGGAACAGCACTTTCACTACTATCAGATATCCATAATAAAATTGATACAGTATTTTCCAATAATTGGCGATTGCCACAGAAATTTTTTATTGATTTTCGTGACTTACTAGTATTTATTTCGGCCCCTAACTGATGGATGAAGATTCTATATCAACGCTAAGAAACTGTTAAATGCGAAGAACATAAATGGTTCGTCAGTGACTTCTTTACCGGACATGGCAAAGCAAAGTAGCAGTTCCGTAAACCAATTTTTAAAATTCGATAAATAAAATTACAATTTGCAATACTTAAAAAATAATAAATGTTTTGTTATTTGAACAATATTTATATTATGTGAAGGTCGAATTTCCAATTTTTTTTATTTTGGTAACATTATATGAATCTTATCCATGTGCAGAAATTACCTGCTCTTTCACATTTGTTTTACTCTGTACAGGAAGGTACTACACATTATTAGTTCTCCCCCTATTCCAATTCTTAAANATCACTATTGTACCTCAATTGTGTGGAAGGGAGCCTCACTCCCCCATATTATATAGGGTATAATAAATAGTAAATATTGTACCAATCTATAAATTAGGATAAGCATTGTTTTATGCACACTGGGTTATAATACAAGTTTCCCAGCTTTTATTAATTTTGTAAATAATTGTTAATATAGTTTACACTTATTATGTTAATGGCTAAATTATGCTAACTTGGAATACCCCAATGGGTTGGAGCTTGCAAATTGTACAAATGCAAAGGATATGAAATCCCTGTGATTAAAAGAGGATCCTATCTCTTAAAAAAATATATTTATACAACATATAATTCTTTCTGAATATTAATAAGTTCGCAGTTTTTCGGGGAAATTGAAAATCATGAGTTCGAAACTTGGAAATTGTGCAAAACATATCTAACGATTTATAAGAATGCTTTCCCCAGCAATACAAAAATTAGGTTACAGGCTTTTAAGTTTCAAACTAAAGTAAAGGAAATGAATAAAGAGTACATGTAATTCCAAACGGTGGTGGTCTACCACCAATCATTCTATTCTTGCCATATTCATCCCTACATTTTCTTATGGCACCGGGCGTAAACAGTTGGCCGAGGTAAAAAGAGACAAGGAGGTATTATGATCTTTTCTCACTTTCCTTTTTCACATTATCACCATTGTTTTGTAATTACATATACACTAAAGAATATAAAATACGAATTATCGAACATATAAATGAAGCTATCTACACATTTTTAATGTATTCTTGATTTTGGAGCATATAAACTGACATTTCTGTTAGTAGATATTTTTTTTAATGAGNTACACATTTTTAATGTATTCTTGATTTTGGAGCATATAAACTGACATTTCTGTTAGTAGATATTTTTTTTAATGAGAAGCATGTGTTTTAATGAATGTAGAAGGGAAGAGTAGGGTAAAGGTTCCATCAGATGTTTCTNTTTTTTTTAATGAGAAGCATGTGTTTTAATGAATGTAGAAGGGAAGAGTAGGGTAAAGGTTCCATCAGATGTTTCTCTGCTGGAGAGTGCTGCTATTTAGAGGAAAGGATTTGAAACAGTGTAAATGACATTTGTTAGTGTTCCTACAGCACCTGGGCTTGTCGTCTTTCAAATTAGTGGTGTTAATAATATTATTGTTGTTTTATTCATGTCCGGTGTGAGGTAAGTGATGAATACTATTGATTTTATCTCAGCACCTAATAAGTTAAAAATTACTAATTAACCCTACAATAATATAATGTTTTAGGCTTTAAACCCTAAAGTGATGACATGCAGTAAGTTACTTAGCTTTTACTCTAGACAAACTTTTGTGAAATGATGTCCACTTAGTTTGAACTAATGCATTGAAAAATTTGGTGCTAGAAAATACAATGATCATACTTAGCAACAGGAGATGAAACAGTTTTTAACAGGGAAAGTTATACTAGGAACAGCACTTTCACTACTATCAGATATCCATAATAATATTGATAAAGTATTTTCCAATAATTGGCGATTGCCACAGAAAATTTTTATTGATTTTCGTGACTTACTAGTATTTATTTCGGCCCCTAACTGATGGATGAAGATTCTATATCAACGCTAAGAAACTGTTAAATGCGAAGAACATAAATGGTTCGTCAGTGACTTCTTTACCGGACATGGCAAAGCAAAGTAGCAGTTCCGTAAACCAATTTTTTAAATTCGATAAATAAAATTACAATTTGCAATACTTAAACAATAATAAATGTTTTGTTATTTGAACAATATTTATATTATGTGAAGGTCGAATTTCCAATTTTTTTTATTTTGGTTTTACTTGGAATGGCCACTTCTCCCTGCTCTCACTTAAATTTAAGGTCACCTGTTAGTTCTTTGAAACATTATATGAATCTTATCCATGTGCAGAAATTACCAGCTCTTTCACATTTGTTTTACTCTGTACAGGAATGTACTACACATTATTAGTTCTCCCCCTATTCCAATTCTTAAAACAAAACATTGTGTTTTTTTTTTCAAGCTATTAAAATGAAAATTATTTCATGCTCAAACACTTTTTATTAAGTGCATGAATTTTCTATACCTTTTCCAAAAAAATATTGCTGTATGCTGTGACATTACATACGTTCTTAAAACACTTTAGTCAATGTTTCTCAACTGTATTACTACTTATGGAAGTGGCCTACAAGATGTTATAGGTACTATGCAGGAGGTATGTGCTTCACATCCCAACGATGTTGTCTATATCCCTAAGAGGTCCTAAGCATGTCTGGCATTGGCTCGTAATGTTTCATGGTTATTCAAAGTACATTTCATGGAATAGTGTATTCAACACTCCAGTTATTTCTGTGCATAGCACTTGGCCTTTACATTTCCCACCTACAAAGTGCTACAGAGTTGCACATGATAGGGACGTCCAAGAGAAGTNCATAGCACTTGGCCTTTACATTTCCCACCTACAAAGTGCTACAGAGTTGCACATGATAGGGACGTCCAAGAGAAGTGTTTCAACACTCTGCGATATCTAGGCTGGGCTGAACATGTATGCCACATCGACGTATGCATTTCGAACATCAAAAGCTATTTCATAACCGAGTTCTGTTAGGGAATTTAAAATAGCTTGCATAAAGCACCNTATGCATTTCGAACATCAAAAGCTATTTCATAACCGAGTTCTGTTAGGGAATTTAAAATAGCTTGCATAAAGCACCCAGTGATCTAATGACTTTTATGCTTGTGAGGAGTAATTTATTTTGTATTAATTTTGTTTGATTAAATTTAGTGTACTTATATATAAATAACAAACAACAATTTTTTAATAGTGTTTTCATTGAATTAACTTTCAGGACAGTAATAAGTTTAGAGAAAAACATGAAATTCCATTATTGNCAGTGATCTAATGACTTTTATGCTTGTGAGGAGTAATTTATTTTGTATTAATTTTGTTTGATTAAATTTAGTGCACTTATATATAAATAACAAACAACAATTTTTTAATAGTGTTTTCATTGAATTAACTTTCAGGACAGTAATACGTTTAGAGAAAAACATGAAATTCCATTATTGCTTCTTTAATTGCAATATAATGTGTGACAATGTAACCATCGATTGTTGTGTAACACATCAAAAAAATTTGCAGTTGGGTCACAGTTATGGGATAGGAAAATTATGTTTTTAAATAATTACTTCTAAGTGAGAAAACTGGTTTTCACTTTTTTTATTTTTAATGCAGGCTGTATTGTGTCCCTGATTTCACAGAGTTAAACATATTTTTAGACATTATTTGATTAGTCTAAAAAATGAAAAATCTTTCAATTATACAATGTTTTTATTCTTTTTTCCTCTGCCTTTTTTCTTCTGTATACAGAAAAAAATTATTTAAATTTTTATTTAAATTAAGAGAATATTGGCAGGGTAGACGAGACAGAGACACGCATTGGATTTGGATATATTAATACTAGGAAAATATTGTATCCCGTAAATACAATATGCTTTATGTTTATTTTGTGAAATTGTCATACTGTGTAAATAAGATTTTATACACCAGGAATTAATTAAGATAAATATTGTTTTTATTTTAGAATAAATATAGTAATTTCATATATGTAAGATATACAAAAACAAATAATTTCACATACAAATACCTATTCTTTACCCTATTTTCACAAATATAGGTACTCATATTTAATTTGGTCCACTGAGCATTTGGATTATGTGAAATTCGGAAAACTGCATCTACTACACAATTTATAACTGTCATATGATTAATCAATTAGAACATTGAAAGAATTCAAATATTTTTTCCCGAACTTTTGCCTAATCTGTGTTTGAATTTATCAGACGATTTTATGTGTGACTTACTGAAATATTACACATCCATTTTGTGTGGCTGTGGCCNTATTTTGTGTGGCTGTGGCCACAGTAATAGATTGTTATTCTGTGAATTTATGTGTGAATATTAAAATAAAATAAAAACTGCAGTTTTGTTTATAGATACATCCGCCCTGAAATGGAATTTATGTCAAACATTAACCTTCCCGCAAACATTATTCATGATATTACTGGAACTGGACAAACATGTGTTGATGATTACTGCTGTGTTTACCTCTTGCAATACCCAGCTTTAACAAGAGAAGAAAAAATAAAATACATCTGTATAAAAAGGGGATTTTTAAACCTTAAGGACAATGGTTAGGTAGGTGGCCTGTCTGTTATTGCTCAAACTCAATTAATTGTTTGCCTGTACCAGAATAGAAGTGGGTGGTAGCCACATCTCTAATGAATGACGAGGACCTAGTATGACACACTGTTCATCTTGCCTGAAGCAGACAAAGTGGAGTAAATTAATTCATAATGATAGTTTAAAATGTTAGGATTCAGTAGTCAGACCACCTATTGAAAGCACCAGTATTCTGTTAGTATGTTAGAGGGTCATGTTGCAATATTCATGAATGGGGAAACTGCAGTCCATCGTACATACATAGTATACCATATAACCATACCTCGCAGCTGCTAANACATAGTACACCATATAACCATACCTCGCAGCTGCTAATGCACCACAAGTAACCTTGACTGAATTATTTATTTATTGATGTAATTTGGTTGATTGTGTTGGAAGGTTTTAGTTGGCCCTTAAATGTGAGATCTTAAGTGCCAATGAAGGTGAAATGGGAAGAAGATGGAGCTGCTGTAAAATGCAAGGTTGTGGGAAACTGAGTTCTCCGAGGAAACTTGCCAGCCAACAGTAACATACACCATATCTCACACATGCAAAAAATTAGGTAACCTCACCAGTAATCTAATCTTATATTTTCTTGGTGGGCATCAAGTAGGCTGACAGTGTGTCCATCTACAGGCGAAATGTCAGGAAATTTTCACCTGGGTCAGGGAAAATGTAAATAATCGCTACTATGCAAAGGTTGTTAGTTGTGTGAATGTAGAATAATGTAATTGTGAGCAAATGCATTTTTTGATTTCACTTAAGGGTGTGTAACTGGTAATAATACAACTTTGACTAGTGACTTATGGCCTATATGTGCAAAATTAAGAATTTGTGTGTTTGTAATGAGCAATCGTACGAAGTAAATATATTTCAATGCGAGAAATATCGATGGGCAGAATAAAATGTTAGCCCTGCTTGCTTGGTCTGNCGTACGAAGTAAATATATTTCAATGCGAGAAATATCGATGGGCAGAATAAAATGTTAGCCCTGCTTGCTTGGTCTGTAACATCATAATTTAATTCAACATCAGTAAAAGCACACTTTTTTGTCAGCTGTTGAAAAAAATTATATTGAAAGGTTTCTGTGCTGAAAATAGATCAGGAAAAATAAGTTATGGCAAATGTGTTAGATAACAAGGTTATGCACAGGCTCTCTCCCCCTTTTTTGTGCTGAAAGAGCATCTGAGCTTGCTGTGTCAGTAGGTGGGCAGCTGTCCTTAATCTGTCCTCCCCTGGCCTCTTTCAAGTGCAAGTCCACTACATCGTGGGAGGTGTGGGAAGATATCAATGCAGATGTGACATTGGAATGTCATTGCAGTGTCTCTTCGGAAGACACGCCTGCACAGGTGCAAGGCGTCGTGCTCTCTTCTTTCAGATGGCACAATGTTACTGTGATAGTTGGAGAGCATGTGAACACACAACAATGCAAACTGCTGGGAATAGGGGTTACATAACTATGGCACACATATAGTAACACAAAGAGGCAAGTGTACCAATGTGTGTATAGTTCAGATGTTTGTGTTGTATGTTTTGTACCCAGCACTCCTACACTCAACTTCGTTTTCTCCATTCTCTTAAGACCCCGAGCGAGGAAGCTACATCATACCACATAATGAGCACATTTTTGTAGAAATACACACAGCATTACAGACAGACCTCGCTTGCTTTGGTGGAGTGATTGGGCAATTTTGAATTTGTGGAGTAGAGACATGGAGACTCATAACTGTTAGTTTTAGAACTGGATAATTTAAGTAACTTTAAAATTTAAGAAATCATTGTGTATTAACACTATTTTCACCTTATTTGCAAAAGGAAATATAAAACCTAAAGAATAACGAGAAAAAATTTAATCCATATCATATGCAAAGCAAAATAAAAAGAACTTTTAGAGATAATTATAAATTTGTGTTAAACATAATTGCATTTAACACAACCATAATCACACCAATTTAAAATCCTATTACGCAGAACAATGGCATGGATACTTCAAACCAAGCATACAACAAGAATGAGAGACAAAGAATGACNAAAATCCTATTACGCAGAACAATGGCATGGATACTTCAAACCAAGCACACAACAAGAATGAGAGACAAAGAATGACAACAGCACAACCAAAGCAAATACATTTCTCAATTGAAAACTAAACTGTAATGGGTTGAAAAATGGACAAACCTTTAAACTGGCTCAATAATTGTACTCAGCTGGAGGTAGATGCAGCTCACACATGAAACAAACAAAACATAACACTAATTAATATAATAAAAATGAAGTGGCTTTAAGGTGGACGATAGCAGTTCTCACTGTCTCCTCATGGCGAATGTCTCAGGAGCTGCATGCGGTGTTCGGAAGTGGTATCTGCTTGTATCAAGAACAATTGCTAGGCACTGTGCATATCAGGCTGCGTAGCAGGAACTCCTTGGTGAAACATCCATAATAGGGTGAAGCAGCTTACTGCAGGTGAGATCCATTGATAACAAATTTGTTAGCGAGGAGCTGACTACAGATGCACAGGGCCCGTGAAATACCGTGTAAGTAAAATTACAGTAGGATATGTAAGCATAAAATATGTTGAGTCTTTCTTTATATTCATATGTTTATTTGCACCATACACACAATTTATCAAATGTCAGTCAGAGATAATTTCTTGCTATAGCATACTGCTGATGTGAGAGCAAAGAGACATTTCATTATGCACTGCATTTTATGTGCTTGGATAACTTGGCATAGTAAGCTAGTGAGAGGTGCGACATCACAATAGATTTTCTCTGTATNTGCATTTTATGTGCTTGGATAACTTGGCATAGTAAGCTAGTGAGAGGTGCGACATCACAATAGATTTTCTCTGTATTAATACTCCGTACTAATCAGTTTACTCATTAAGTGTGCAGAGGTGAATTGTAGCAGACAGGCATTAAAAATAATTAGATTTTCAAGATCTTGGGAGGCAACATTTTGAAATTATTTTGCATCCAATGTTGACACAGTCATCATAATGGCAGGCAGGTTGTCCTGATGTCAATGTGTGGCTGAACATCAAGGAGGTGTATCTCGCAGGACCAATTTATCTGCGGAAACAGTAGTGACTCGAAGCTATGCATTTGGAGAAGCCACATGGCTTATACAATTGCCAGACATTTCCCCTTCTTCATAGATATCATGCCTATCGGTAGCAAATAGTAGAGAATTATTCTTTTGCAGATACGCGATAACATCGAAACTGCGCGGTGTGTGACGTTCATTACAATTCCGTCACACATAATTTAAAGATAGCAAACAACTCTTTAATTTTAAGGCAACTCTGGACCAATTATGCCTGAATTGAATATGTAATTTGGAAAGATATTAAGTGACAGGTAACAAGCCAATTCAATGGAGTTATGATGTGTTATCCTCTTGACCCTTTAAGGGCCGGAATAGAAAGGCAGAAACTTATTGCTTATATGTAAATTCCAGAGGATGTTGAATGTTTTATAAACGAACTGAACTTAAACCTATTTGCATGACTGTAAAGAGCGTTCTCTTCCCATTCTTGGCTTGCTTAACACGAGTCTGCAGACAAAAATCGAGAATTCGATTATTTCACAACAATCGAATTCTCGAATTGTTTTCATTCGATTTTGCCCATCANATTTGAAAAATCGTGGTTATACCAAATATTGTATCTCTTGCAGTACTTGCTGTTGGTTAGCCTCTGCAGCCTCCCAATTTTTACATCTGGGTTTTTCAACAAAAGAGAGGGGCTATTGGTCGTTTCAAATGATCTCTGAGAAATGTTTTGTTGTGTGTCTAACCCATAGAGGAATGAACGACATTGGTGTGTATGTATTCCAGATATTGTTGTTGGTCGCCCTAGCTCTTAATTGTCGTTGTGCGACAGTATCGTGAGCATTCTTCCAATTTCATGCATGAAGAATTCGCCGAGGAAATGGGATTATAGGGACATGAATACTGGTGCTTTGCAAAGAATAAACACCNGCATGAAGAATTCGCCGAGGAAATGGGATTATAGGGACATGAATACTGGTGCTTTGCAAAGAATAAACACCTGCTCCAGATACGCTGCTAATTCCCATGTCCTGAAATCCGTATATAAGCACACTTAATCATTGTCTTATTGGCTCCCTTAATTGTACTATTGTGCACATTTTACTACGTTTCGATGACAAAAATTCTGATTTTTCTCTACATACTTAACTGGTCAGTGTCGGAGAACCATCAATCCAGACACCTTNTTCGATGACAAAAATTCTGATTTTTCTCTACATACTTAACTGGTCAGTGTCGGAGAACCATCAATCCAGACACCTTCTTATAGAGCTTTTTTCATTAATTTCGTCGATTATGTACAGTGCCACATGGTGTGGGGTGAATACATNAGACACCTTCTTATAGAGCTTTTTTCATTAATTTCGTCGATTATGTACAGTGCCACATGGTGTGGGGTGAATACAGTTTCGTTACAAAAGGCAGTACTGCTGGATTTAAAACTGCCTCCCCATCTCTATCTTTCTCGGTGATGTCTAAGGCTGCTGTATTTTTGGGTCTTCAAAATGTTTTTATTTTAAGAAAGTGTGATTGCATTTATATAGAATTGTAGGTCAATAAAAAATAAAATCCTTTTCTTAAAGTGTAAGTTAGTTCTCTGTAACCAAGACAGCCACTTATTTAAATTGTTAATTTTATATTTAAATGACTCGCTTTATATTAATAATGCCTTGTATTTATTTCGTAGACTAATATACTGTAAGTTGTAAGAAAATTTCCATTCATTGTATGACAGTGTGCAAAA
>NQII01019867.1:2603-14599 GCA_002778355.1 Clitarchus hookeri
AACTTTTACCCTCAACGCGCCAAAATATGTATAACTTCAAAAAATGTAATAGTTTATATAAACCCGTGGCCTATTCGACCTTGTTTCCGGGTTATAGACCTGTTTGTACTGCAGTTATGTGATCCGGCTTATCGTTACACGAGGTGCTCAAAGTGACCACCTTCAACCTGACTGCACGAGTAGAGTCGTCTTGTCGCAACGTGCTAGCATTTTCAACGTGCTAGGCGTTCATGCAATCGCTGGAAAGTTTTATTGTCTGTGAGATGTCTATTACGAAAACGATCCTCATAGGGACGTCTTGTTCCTGCTGCGTTACATTACGCGAACCAGTACATCAAGTGCAAGCCTGCCATTTTCTGGTTTGAATAATTTACACAAAATACAAAAAATATAGAGAAACGACAAGTCACTGTTCGAACACGTAATTTTGACAGTTCTTATGGCACTTCGTGACCCAGTTCAGCGGACATGCTCACAAGTCGAAAATCCGTCTACCTCATATTTTTTCTATGGCCTCAACGACAGGGGGACCTTCACGATACGCATCTAGTTGCTCAGATGATCGTCAACGGGAGAAGAATTGGCCACGGCGCTGCATCCAGAAACCACGTGCCGCGGATTTCAAGAAACCACGACAAACAAATCAGGATGGCCGAGAATCAAAATGGGCGTCCTTTCGTATGCGAGTGTGTTAATCACTGCTCTACTTTCTCTTGGCCCCTGAGAAATTGCAACACACACACACTCATATATGTTACTGTTACTCCAATTCTTAGTCTAGTATTCAAAAGGCAAAAATAAACCAGATGTTATGGGCACAGGTTTAAATGTTACAGTTTTAATAAGACGTATAGTCATGCATGAACGGAAATGCTTACATACCTACCATAATGCGCTGCCAGCGTTACTGCAAGCAGTTATATTGGTAGCAGTTATATGTAAAGTAAATGCCGTGCCATACATTACTATTTATCAAAAGTTTATGTAAAAGTGCTTAAAAACAGCAGGGATCTATACAAATCTTAAATTTATATAATGCGGGCTTACCGGATAAACCTAACTCTGAATGCGGATAAATCCCATCGTCGATAGCACGATCGTCTTGATTCAAGCTTGAATAAAGTTTGTATTAGCAAGCCAGCAAGTTTGATTAAAGCTTTAATAAATACAGTTTATTTCAAAGCGTCAAGCCTGTAGCATACTTGATTTATAAAACTTGCTGATATAACGTAAATTAGTTAACTCTGTGTGAATACGAGGTATTGTTATTATGTACGGGATTTAATTTGAAGAAAGCCATGAAGATGTAAATATTATCTCGCTAACGCGGTCGATGTGCGATAATGTATGTGTACAATGTGTGCAATGAAGGTGGTGGGTGCCAAATCAAGCATATCTTGCTGGAACTGCAAACCAATCATTGAGGAATTTAATTACTGAATAAAATTGTAATTGGGCATCTTACTTTCCGTGCTCTTCTTGATCATCTATCCGTCTATCGTCCAAACTTTCGATCAGTCTTTCGATCAGTGCATCAATCTTTCGTCCAATCTTTTGATCAAACTCTCAATTTTTCCATCAATATTCCAATCTTTCCATTAATATTTCACTCTTTCGTCCAGTCTTTCGGTCAATCTCGCAATCTCTCAATCAGTATTTCGAACAACCTAACAATATTTACATAAATCACTTAATATTTCGTCCAATATTTCGGTGAATCTTGACATATTTCCAATAATCCTTAAATATTTCGCCAAATCTTTCCATCAATATCGCAGTCTTTCCATCAGTCTTGCAATCTTCCTATCGATCTTACAATCTGTTCTCCAATATTTCGATCAATGTTCAGTCCATAATAAATCTGTGGGTGTGTCGTTTGTCCCCCATCCATACAAATGAAATGAACATTAATTTACAAACTGTCTACATACATTTGTACTTGACGACAGCATTAATGTTTTGTATGCAGTCCACTGTCTGCATTTTTATACTTAAATCTAAATTAATATTCTGTATGCGAATATTTACTTTAATAGTCGAGTGTTCATTCATTGAGCCACTTTAAAGTTATGAGGGATTAAAGCATGCAACATACACAATAAATAAAATAAATTAAATTGACTACAAAAAAATTTTTTTTTGCACATTACAGTTTTAGAAGTAAGCAGTTCATCACATCAGGCGATATAATCCCTGACCTTCAGTTCACTAATTATGCAAGATATCTAGTTAATGTGAGATAAATCTCCACCTTGTTGCAAAGCGATCAAATGTCTAAGCCTATCAACAAGATCATTCGGGTCTTCGGGGAATAATTATGTAAGGAGTGTTCTCAGCATCTTTCGCCTCCTTCATGTCGGTTGTTGCAGCAAATGTGGTAGAGGGGTATGACAAAGCATCGAGAAAATCGCCATCGTCTTCAGCATCAACACTGTCTTCTTGTTCATTTTCGTCAATGATTTCTTCATGATCATCTTGAGCTCCTGTTTTGTAGTGTTTACTTTTCTTTGTAGCAGAAGTAACGTGGTATTTGGAGCTGATGGCTGTTTATTTCGAATGTCATCGATTGCATGCGAAAGTTTTACAAGTGTAAATTTCGCGCGAAACGACTCTACTGCACGACACAGGTCACTCATTCTGTCTTTATAATCAACTGTTTTATCATAATCTCCTGTGGAATTAGTACTCTTCGATGCAGTATGAGGTATTGACAGAAACACTCGCTGGCTCTCAAAAGACGAATCCTTGAGGGTTTTGATGTGGTTCTTCAATGTATCGTCATGCATAAATTTCATTTGGCCATTGACATAATGTTTTCTTATGCGAAAAGGACTCTTTGTACAGGTGGTTCTCTCGTGTCACCGAGCATGTTGACCGAAGGTAAAAACTCGATAGTAGAATCTACACTGGCGACAATAAGGCAGCTGTGATGCATGTAGTGGCTCCATGTTTGTTGAGGTCAAAGGCAGGCCTTCGTATTTGAAGCGCTTCCAAATAGATATTCCCTCACGATATCAGATCATCAACTGAGCTACCGATGATTGACATTTTTCTATATAACCACCCTTTTACCTGAGAATTTAATACAACATTAAAAATCGCAAGTTATAGCAAAATAACTTTATTCCAGTCGGCCGGCGGCAATATTATCCGCCATGCTATATGTCAGTGACCTTGACATTGACCTTTGAACTTGACTGCAGTGACTTTGACCTTGAAAATTTAAATAAATTCCAAAAAATTAATTATAATTAACACATTTATAAAAAATATAAAAAAAGTGTAAAAATTTATAAAAATGTATAAAAAATTAAATAAATAAAAAAAACCATAATTTACACCTAATGGGAACACTTTACAACATATAAAGGCAGTATACAACAGAATTAGACTTGACGAAACTAATTCCAATAGGCTCTTTGTGAATATGGCTTGACTTTATTCAATTGTATATACCCAAGGGTTAAAAAAATAAAACAATATAAATATTATTATACTGTCATTTTATTTTAAAAATTCAATCACACATTTTTGATGTAAAAAAAAAAAACGAAAGTAATATGTATAATGACAATATCACCACATGCAAACATTTATTTCATTATTTTACATTGCATTTGCATTGCGCATCTGCACGAGAACATTCAAAATTATCATCTACCTACTTAGCCTACTTTCCGAAGGAAAGAAAGGCCTACGAGATCGCTTTCCTGTCTGTGTGCCTGTGTGTGTATGTGCATGTAGGCGTGTGTCTGTGTCTGCTGTATGTGTGCTGTGTGTGCTGCGTGTGTGTCCCCCCTTTCAAGTTTTGAACACGTCAACCGAATTTCACCAAACTAGGAACAAATATAACGCTAAGTAAGGACACTAGACGTTTATAGTTTTAGACCACGCCTGACACTTACTTTCAAAATGGCGGCCATGATAAAATTTGGGATGAAATGTCATATCTCGGAAACCATTTAACCTATTCACACTAAATTTTTTATGCTGACAGCACAAATAGTAAACATTGAACTCAGAGGTAAATATTGTTGTTCGTCTGCAATTTGGGAAGATAGAGCCACATGAAAAATAAAGCNGTAAACATTGAACTCAGAGGTAAATATTGTTGTTCGTCTGCAATTTGGGAAGATAGAGCCACATGAAAAATAAAGCTTTGAAATTATACCTCAAAAACCACTAAACCAAGTTTCGACAGAAATTTCACATAACTAGTACTATTGTAGACGATGTAAATTTATGCAATTGACATTTATGAGGCAGTTATTTTCAAAATGGTAGCCATACAAATATTTTGGGTTTATTTGGTATAACTATGATGCTGTTTTNTTATGAGGCAGTTATTTTCAAAATGGTAGCCATACAAATATTTTGGGTTTATTTGGTATAACTATGATGCTGTTTTACGAATTTCAACCAAATTTTATTCACTGACAGTATCTGTTAAACATCATAGAAGCCAATAAACAACCACTTTTGTGTGCCACTCTGAAAGGTAGCACTAAATGAATTAATAAATATTTTGTTTAGTATCTCGGGAAGCAATTGATAGATTGCTCCCAAATTTGGCTAATAAGTAGCACTGTGGCAGTTGATATGTCAAAATATGTTTCAAGTGTGTCTGACACTTATTTATAAAATGGCGGCAATCTAGATATTTTAGCATAGTATGCAACGAAACCACGTAATCAATTCCAATGAAACTGTGTATCCCATAAGTAAATATAAATTACATAAAATGTGTCTACACAGATACTCGTTTGACCACCTTTTTATAATAAAGAGCCATGCGAACAAATTATTATTTTTTTAATATCTCGGGAAACTGTTGACCGATTCCTACCAAATATGGCAAACAAGTAGTAATACAGAATGCTGGATGCGGGATGTATAAATTGCAACCATTAAATGTGTCCAAAAAAATCTCTTTTTTCAGCAATTTTGTAAAATAGTATCACATGACAAATTAAAATCGATATATCTCCGAAAAACAACCGATTTCTACCAAATTTTGCAAATAAATAGCACTATGACAAGCCATGTATACTGACAAAATTTGAGAGGGTCAGACTCACATATTTTCAAAATGGCAGCTGTATAAAATTTTTAGATCATATCTTTATCTACGAAACTGAAAAATAAATTTAAACCTATCATTCTATGCAGACAGTATCAATTATATCTATCTAAATTGTCTTTGCAAAGCCTAATTTATACGCCATTTTGTAAGATAGTCCCCATGAAATAATACAATTCTATGTCGCATCTCACGAAACAATCAACCGATTTACGTCAAAATTTGTCGAAGAAGTTGTACTGTGGTAGGTCATATAAATATATGTGTTTTAAATGTTTAAGTTTTTTATTTTCCGATTGGCTCCTATACAAACATTTTAGGTTAGTGTGCTATTCCTACGAAACTATGTAACAGATTTGCATTTAACATAGTGTATTGTATGTATCTATGACAGTCATCGAAAGTCATAATATAACATTTTTGTCCTCCATTTATGAAGATCGTCACATGAACAATGGAGGTTTTATGCCATATATCAAGGACCAATGAACTGATTTGATTCATACAAACATTTCAAGAAGAATTGCTACAGTATGGTATGTAAATTAACACACGTTGTGTGCGGTAGGCATGCTTCAATGGGGTTTATATACACAATTAAGATTAATTTGTTATATCTGTGAAACCTTCCAACAAAATTAAACACAATTTTTTACGCAAACAGGAATAATTTAAAACATAATTCATTCATACAAAGATCCTCTTTTGCAGAATTTTTTTTTTGCAAAATAGTGCCAGGTGATTAAATTGAACTTTTTGCCATATTTCTCGGTCAGTTCAGCTATTTCCTCCAAATTTTGTACAACTACAGATGGCCATGTACAGTAACATTATTTAAATAGGGCCAGAGAATGATTCTCGAAATGGTGGCCATATAAATATTGAGATATATTTGGCCTATCTATTTAACATTTGGAACCTATTCAATAAAACTTTTTATGTTGATAGTAACTACATATTAGAAACATTCAATACAAAAATTTTGTTTAAGCAGTTCTTATAAAATATCGTTAAAAATATATAAAATTTTTATGCCATATCTTGGATACCAATCAACCGATTTCCACCCATTTTCCACACATGTAGCATTATGGTAAGCCACGTAGACTTGTGTGTTTTAAGTGGCTAGGACACTTTTTCAAAATTATGGTCGTGTAAATATTTGAGGTTAGTGAACCCTATTATTGCAAATATTAGACTGATCACATCCGAATTTTATTCTCCGAATCATACCTCCGCGGTGCAGTTGATTGCACGCTAGCTTAATTGTACGAGTTTTTCTGAATTCAGATCCCAGGTAAGGATCTCGTGTCTTTTATTGTTTTGGTACCGTTTCACATGTTTCTGGTTTCATCTCTAATGAAATTGCTGTCAATGAGACATCAACGCATTCCTGCCATCTAAGCTTTTAAGAATGTCACTATAATTTATTTGCACACATGTAGAGTGAAGTAGGCTCATTAGTTATAAGCAACTTCTTGTTTAACTATATGGCTAGCGTCGTTTCCTTAAGTCAGAGTGGCGAGTCGGCATGAACAACTTAATATTGAAAACAAAGTTTACATACTTGGAAAAGCCAACATGGTTAATTTTGAACAACCCTTCCCAAAAACGCGATTGTTTTTCGAATCGTATGAAAGTATTAAATACTGAATCATGGTTTACAATTGCACAGTTACTGTACTGACGAGTAACATACTAGATCGCACTATCAGTCACGCAGGGCGCCTTAACTGCATGTGACACCTTCACAACAACACGTGACCTCTGACATAGTATATACTCTGTGTGAGGAGGTCAAGGAAAATTGACTGGAATATGCTCAATTGGTGCAGGTACTGGCACTTCCAGCTAGCAACACAGTTGACCAGATACAAAACCCCAGGGCTGGTGATATGTGCATTTAGTGCCCCTACACATCGTGACTGAGACCCTCGCATTCTGATCCACTTGTGGTCCGAGGTGTTATCGTCAACTCTACTGTCTGTGCAGGACAGTACTTGAACTATGTCGCCGTACACTGCGTCAACCTTTCAGTGCGTGGGGAACCATCAAGGTTTTCTCAAGTATGTGGAGTTTCAACTATTGCTAACATGATTGCAATCTCAATGGTTCGGTAAGCAGAGAAAGACTCTGTTGAGGACTACCGATTATCCCATGCTCTTACTAAGTTTATATTGAATATGTGGGTCCTTTATGATAAGCTATGGATTTATTCACACTCCAATTCTGGTTTTGGGCCCCAAATGGCTGAGCATCCAGTAGTCCAAAGCCCTGCCTAATGTTCGGGGCTAGGTGCCATGTATCTAATTGCCCAAGTCATCAAGGCAGATACCTTCTTATCCAGTAGAGACGATTCCATGTGGCACGAGGTGGCACCCAGCAAAAATCCCATTTGTTTTAACACAAGGGTTGACTGGTGCCGAAACAAAACATGAGGTTCAAGAGTGTCCCCATAGTGCAGAGAGTTAATTTTTGACACTTCATACATCCTATCCATGTGTGGATTACCATATTCAAATACTTGAGCATGATACTACCTCGACACCTCAAACACACATATGAATTCCTCCCCCTTCAGAGAGTCTGTGACTACTTCTCTCCTTGAGTAGAAAAATGGCGATTAAAGATGAAATGGCTAACGAATGTAGTACAGCGATATATTTTGTAGTTCAAATAAAATTTCTGTACATAAAACCTTTTGGATTTGAGCAAAATTTTATTCGTGTGATGGCACGAACAAAATAAAGCAACATTAATGTATCATTGCGTTATGAATGATCTGTTCTCTTACAGCACTGAAGAAGAATGTCTTTATTATTTCGCCGGACTGCCTCGAGCCATCGATACACTAAAACGTGTGTAATTCGGACAAACATTGGTTTAAAATTGTTGAAAACTATGCTTTAAATACGAAAATTTTGACATTAGGTAAGTTGACATTCCATTTGGTCCTGAAAAGGTCCGATGGGCGACAAATCTGGTGAATCGGCCAGCCACTGGAGTGTTGAAACGTGATGTAATATACCTGGAAAATCAGAGTTGTGTACAGACAGGCATTGCCTTTTTGGAAACTGGTTCCTAGGCACTCAACCAGGAAAGGAAGGTCTTGGGGTTGGCAGAGCATTGCAGTGAATTCACTGACTCATCGTATCACTGCCAATTAGAAACGATGGTAATGTGCGAGAGCTCTACAGACCATCACTTAAGTAGAAGGCGCCATTAACCACTGTGAAGTGAGGCAAGTAGTGTAATGATCACATGCGGTCGTCCATACTACCACAGTCGTCATTCATCCCCGAATAGTGTGAGTATTCACTAAACACATGTTGTAAGTCCATAAGATTCCACGTTGCTCTCGGCTGACATCACTGCAAATGAAAGGGACTATGTTGAGGTGTTTGGCGAAACGAGTAAAGGTTTTGTCAGGATCATAGATTTGCCTGTGCCAGGAATCTCGAAACGCTTGTTTCTGGTAGGGATAGTGTGTTCTTGTGAAGCCGCTACATGTCGCTGGATGATGGATAAGAAAGTCACTTGCTGTGTACACTTCTGTCAGACACTTAAAATGCTTTCCCTCGTGATAGTCTTTAGGGATAATCCAGAACCACTTTATGTGTATGGATACCTACACAAGTTATTTGCTCTCAGCACAATCTGTGAAATCCATATAGTCCAAATGATGGGAATTTCAGTGCATTGTCCACCCTGCCTATCACAACTCTCTTAACCAGCCTCTCTCAAACACCGCCGTTGTTTACGTGGCTGTTTTGTGCACGTTTCAAGCATGCAAATACCTCATTTATCACTTCTGACATGTTTAATGCATGTCACATTACCTGCACTGTTCCTAGGACTGTGCATGCATGCCTTACAAAAATAAATGTCAGCACTTCATACTGTGTAAACGCATGTACAGTCCCCAGACTTAAATTGTCAGCATATCATCCATAGATATGCCTGTGTACCAACATTCATGGTTACAGAATTAATTTTATTGAGTACATAGTTTTTATGTCAATTAACGTATTTAGAATCCCTTTGGGGACTATTATGTTTCTCTTGTTTTGGGAAAGTGTGTCTAATATTACCTGATCAGCTATGTATCAACAGGCATGTTGTAAGATATTAGTACGTTTTTGTTATTGCTTGGACTTAAAATTATTACGAATATTGCTGAAACTTTAGAAGAATAACGAAAATGAGGTCGCTATTGAGAAGGATTTTTACTGTATGGCTTGTGATTTAACTTACAAAATCAGACAATACATTTTTTTTGCCCAAGGTGGGCCATGAACCAACTTAATTATGTACTGTAGTCTATCACTGGCGAAATATGGGCAAGTTTACTGTGGATGCTGGATTTGACGAGAGCTGCTCCAAGCGATGTGTTGTACTGGATCTTTTAACTGCGAATTGTACTTTGTTACGCAAACTCTCATGCTTGTCTTTATGTGAAAACATTGCAAATATTTACCCAAACACGTGTTCACGTAAAATCGCTGCAAATTCTAATTAATTGCACTCCTTAGGAGCGTACAAATTCTGTGGTGTTATATTCTAAGACAGTGTGGGATCAAATACAGATTTCTTTGCTACATGTCACTGCAAGCTAATATGTGAATAATTACTTGTCAACTGTCGAGAGTATTAAACAGTATACATGCGTGTATGCATGCTGAAAGTTGTTTTAATAGTGCAGAAACCTTAGCGTTAGAACTAATGGGTGGTAATGAGCGAGAAATAAACGGTTAGCTCAGCATTATTAAAAATAACCATTAGTTGATCACATCTCATAGTTCCTCTTTGATGCTAACAGGAAATAAATTTCGCACTAACCATCTTATTTTGGAACTACTCAATCTTTCAGAATATCCCTGGTTTTATCTGGGAATTATCTGTATTCCTGGTGTCCAGGAAAGTGCTCCATGTCGACCTCTCACTGCTGAAATTCCTCCCAAGGTAGGGCCTACTCCTCGAGTCAAGCCCATATGCTCGAGTGCTCAGAATCGCTCAGAAGGGAAATACTGACCAGCTCTGGCTTTCGTAAGAGTGATACCTACCAGACATTATTATGCATGTCTGTGCACTGGCGCGGCAAGGGTAGCCAGGCACTCACATCACATGCTTCGTCTCTATTATGCATATAGAAATGAACTGGTAGGCAATCTTTTCATCGACAGCTCTACTTTATGAGGCTTTCGTATGTGACCTTGCCATATTACTGTGGAATTTAAAGATAAATGTGTACTGCAAATCCAAAAACTACTTTCAATATCGTGTACTGGAGCTTACGTACTTAAAAATGACTGGAAAACACCGTTTCTTTTTAAAGCTGACATTTGAATTGCATGTTAGAATTGGAAGTAGACAAATTATATGTTATCATATGAAAAAAAAATTATTAAAGTATCTACTCGTAAGCAGGAATAACTCAGAACATGGTAAGCATTTTAGAATAAAATATTGCTTACTGAAATTCTGTTGACAATTTGTAGCCCTGCCTATCTAGGAGGCAATGCAGAGTTTTCTTTTCAACCAATGCGTTTATCACCAACCTTCCTACAAGCGGGCAGGTTTGTCTTTCACGTTAGTTTATTTTAAATCAAAGGTTGAGTGAAAAAATAATACAACGTTATGTATTTTATTATTTTAAAAATTACATTTACACATATTCGTATATATTACTATGCTTTCATTGCTCATGAGTGGTGATTTATTAAGGGTGAAATTATTTTGAAGGGTGCCGAGAGTCCGAAGTGGGGAAGCTTCTGTCAGTAAATCTCTTCTGCATGCTATCAGGCCAGAGTAGCATGAGAAGAGCGAGCTTCATTGAGAGCTCAGGAGTACACGATCGTGTTGATGGTCCTGGCGCCTATGTTGACATTGATATGACCCTTGCCTGCGTGAGTGATCACAGCGGAGGCATGTGCGTTGGCCCTGGAACACATGAAACAACCATCACTCGCTGCTCAGTATCAGAGTACACCGTGTCACAACATTTATGGTCACCAACGTTCAAGAACAAGTCTACTGTTTTAACACTATGAATAACACATNGTACACCGTGTCACAACATTTATGGTCACCAACGTTCAAGAACAAGTCTACTGTTTTAACACTATGAATAACACATATACAGTTATTTTTAAGTTTGTTCATTGCAGAGAACCGAGGTCTCTTCAAACAGAACTACACCCTTTTCAACCTCATTAAAACTCGTATTTTACAATGTCGAACACGTTGTACATAGTGTTTAACCATCCACACCTATACCACGACTTCCGTAGTCATAGATTCTTTACATACTTTGAATATTAAGATTTTTGGAGTGAGAATATTACAAGGTATTTGACTGGACAAGATAAATATATTTTATGATTCACTAGAGCTTAAAAGTTTGGACTAAATTTCGTAAACTGCAGGGTAAATAAAAATTGCATTTGATANTTTTATGATTCACTAGAGCTTAAAAGTTTGGACTAAATTTCGTAAACTGCAGGGTAAATAAAAATTGCATTTGATAATTTTTTTTTTGCGCTTACACACAAATGTCCAATTTGAGACAAAGTAGGCGCTTCCTTTTAAAGTACGCAGGACGAACTTAATTTGAAATAATCCAACTTAGAATTANAATTTGAGACAAAGTAGGCGCTTCCTTTTAAAGTACGCAGGACGAACTTAATTTGAAATAATCCAACTTAGAATTATGATAAATGTTACTTGAATTGAAACAAATTTTTTAAGATTATCTGTACGTTCTTTTAAAAGGTTATTATAACGTATCTGTTAACAGTTAAGTCACAACTGCATTAAAATGCGTAAGCATGATTGAAAATTGTACCACATTTTCTTAAAGAAATAGTGTGAGATAGAGTAGACAAACTAAAAATAAATTTTTCTTGAATAGAACTCT
>NQII01019868.1:0-22074 GCA_002778355.1 Clitarchus hookeri
TTTAGAGGCAGGAAAAATAAATTAGCATGGAAGTTGTGTAAATATTTCAGAATTTTTTATGTAAATATAAATGAAATATTTTATTTTTAGAAGAAGAAGAAAACTGTTTTACAAGGAAGTCTTAACGTCATTTTTGGTGTATATGGTTTGTATATAGTGTGTGTGTGAGGCAGTAATTGTAAATATTTGTTTTAAGCTATTTCTAATGGTTATTATTTGCTGTTCAAATTAATTAATTAATTTGTCGGCCTATAATTAGTACAATAATAAATATAATTGCCGTTACTATTCATTGATTAATTTCTGATATTACCTAATTCCATAATAAAACTTAACACCAAAATAATATACATATATAAAATACTAAGTAAATTACAATTTAATATAATAATTCAATATAATAATTTAATATCATAATTTAATATAATAAATACACTTCAAATTGTATATTTGTGGATAATCGTTTGTTACAATAGGGTAATTACACGTAGCTTTTTAAACAGTTATGTGAGAAAAGCGTTGACATTTACATATTACAGAGAATAAAAAGTGTTGGATATACTAAATTAAAAAAAGGGTACTATAATTAACAGGGCGTTACACGTAGATTGATACACAGTTGCGTAAGAAAAGCGTATCTGACATATACACATTACAGAGAACAAAAAGTGACGGAAATATTACATGTGTGACTTTACTTTTAACAGTGGTGATTTAAAAAATATATAGTATACCGTTTATGTGAGGAATTGGATGGTTACTTCAGTGATGGTAAATATTTCATTCGACAAGCATTATAAATGATGTGTTTGACGTAAACCTATGCGGGGTATCGTAGCATTGGAATGGCTTGGGTAGGAATACGGGACATTCACTTTCTGAGCAGGGCGGTCGCCCGACCTCTCGCTGTCTACCTAGATTGTAAAAGGCTTAAAGAGGAGGGGATCTTTCCCCGGGGAAGGGCGGGAGAGCTAATAAGACACAGCGCTCCTTGCGGTGATGGAGAGAGTTACGTTCAGTTCGCCCTCGGAGACGGAGGCGGTCGGGCTACCTGCAGGCATCCGATCGCCTCCCTTACCTATATTACATATTCCAAGATGGCGGACGTATATCACAATCATATTAGCGATTCACAACTCAGTCGTGAGTGAGCAGTGGTCGGGGTAGTACATGTAGTTAGAGTGTAATTACTATCTCGGTAGAGGTTCTCACTCTAGGTACTTGCACTTATTCATTACGCAACTACATCTAACTACCCTCTATGGATCTGGAACCAAGGAGCGCCTCCCCACCCTACACTCCCCCTCAGCAACCAAACAAATAAATTTCAGTTGTTTTTCGGCAGTCGATGGGTGAACATGTCTACACTGTTACAAGTTTCCGTATATTTACGGAAAATTTTACGGAGATGTAGAATTAATTTACGGAAAGGCACTACGTAATAACGAATAACGGAAATCAGCTCTGTAAACATAAAATACGGAAGCTCGACGTATTCTTATGGCTACGATTTTCAGACACGAACAATGCAGATGATGCCTGGCGTGTATAAAATCCCACCTTCACAATACCAATTCGTTTAAATAATAGTAGGTGAGTGGCGAACCACTCGCAGAGTGGCAATTCGTTTATTCATGTTCAAATTCCGCTACAGGACAAAACTTTCTGTATACACAGCGGAACACGAACATAAAGAAAATATAAAATTTTTTTCATAACCTCGTTTTATAATCAGCAAATATAACAAGCTCTCTAACACGACTCGAAACTAAAAGAGACGAGTTCGTCACTTTCATGTAAAATCCCACGATAACGAAATACTTCGTGTAAATGTGTGGTAGGTGAGTGGTTCCAGTTATTGATTGTTTATTTTTAGTTTCGTGTTTAAATCCCACTACAATACAAAATATTTAAACTGTTTTAATTTCTCTATTATACACAGTGAAACATATTACGAAAATAACATGACTGGAAACTATGAGATACATGAATCGTTCAATATTAATTCCACGTTTACAACAAATCTTATTTTAAAGGCTTGGTAGGCGAGTAGGTAAAGTGTTGGGCTGTTGAATTTTTTCCCGCGTTCAAATCCGGCTACCACATAAGATATATATATATTTTTTAAAATAGTTTTTATACACAGTGAATTACCCTCGTAACGAAAGTAAAACGTTTTTGGTACCCCTTTTTGTAAAGAGCAGATTAAAAATAATAAACATGTAAGATTGTGGTTATGTTCCGTGAATTCACGCATATTTATGTAAAATTTACGGAGAGAACGTTTTTGAAAAAAACTAAGAGATCGTAATTTAACACAGATGGCTGGATAATTTGTAACCTGTATTTTCCGTAATTTTACGGATTTTTTTCTAAGTGTACTCGGTAATCGTAATTGTTTATTACGCAATTACTAATTATGCAATTACATAATTACTTCTAATTACTCGTTAATTACCCTATACGGGTATCGACGAACCAAGGACTTACCCTAACCCAACCCCCATTTTTTTTTCCATGCTCCAACCATCCAGACTTCCTCGAAAAATTTCAGTCTCACAAATGTCGCTTGGGCGCTTTGTCCACCGAAACGGTACCCCCACAAGCAACAGCCAATCACAGAACACCTCAGAAATGGTCGGAGAACCCATCAGGCAACAACAACACACCTCCCCGGGTTTTTGGGAAGGGGGGGAGATCACTTTCCCAGGTTAAAGAGTACCGGCAATTAGTATCCCTCACTCAGAAACCCCTCCCCAGGTCAATCAAATGGCACTTAGGCCACTGATGACTCCCTAGTCTCCTGGAACATACTTGCTACCCCTTCCCTGTATATCCTCTATATGTGCACGCATAATTTCATAAATCAGAACAAATAGTCTTCAGGTAATTAGGCTTCGCATCAACCGCTAAATGGGTTGTTTCATTTCCTACATATTTGCGATTTTTGTGGAGCAAAATTTATAAATTCCCATTATAGAAGTTTAACTATTTGACTTACTCTGCAGTCATGACATGATATCCTAACTATCATACTATAATTTTTACAAAATATTACAAAATGCATTAAAATGTATGTATCAATCGTAGTAAAAAATTTGTTAAATTCAAATATTGAACTGTCAGGAACTCAGATAATTACTCTGAAACTGAAATTAAGACAGGGAAACAAATATGTTCTGCATAAGACAAAGATGTACCTTAAGAGCGTTAAAGTGCAAAGAATGATTTTCTAAATATTTAGGGTATTTTAAATGTGTTTCGTATTACAAGAAATAGTGCTTTGATAAAAATATCAAAAACCATGAAAAATTAATTTAAATAAATTAATGTCTTAAAATACCAGAATTTATAACATATATGTATTTTCATACAAATTAAAAAAATTTGCATGACTATCATGTTTGGCTACTGTTGAAATTAATTGTTAATATTGTCGTGTGACAGTTTAGGAATATTAGAGCGATGCTGGCCCACAACCACCCCCTCCCCTCCCTGCATAACCAGGGTAGAGACTTAGAGAGACACGTGTCACTCATAGTCACTGCAGGGGAAGGTCAAATCGAGAATGAGGCGCGTGGCGACTATAACACGTGTCGCGGAGGCGTCGTCCACCCTCCCTTCACCCGCCCACCCCCCTACGCCTTTAGCAAGCCCGTAAGATCTGTTGATCGCAGAGGTTTCACGAGATAGAAAATAATCATGCACAGTTCGCCTAAATTCAGAAAACACGCACCACGGAAGAAACAGCTGACGAGCTGGATATTGATGCCGAGAACTCCCCCTCTCCCCTTAGCTAACCACAGGACAATGTGGAAACGCACCGAGAAGAAATAGCTGACGAGAGCAAGCTAGGAGCAAAGTGCTACCCCCCCGCCCCCAACCTTCAGGAACCAGGACACGTGTTTTGAAAGGCATTGTTCTGCGTCCTACCGCCTCACCCCCTCCCCCCTCACAAGGTGACACGTGCTGACAATTAAGGGGGAGGCTGGCAAGCATAAAGACCCCTTTTCAAGAGAAGTGGGTCTCAGTTCATTAGTAACGCGCAGAGAGGTCGGTCAGTTGATTATTACCACCCAGAGTAGTCGGACAGTTGAAGATCGCCGAACAGAGAGTTAGGTCAGGGGTTCGGACCCCTGGCCACGTCAGTAGAACATCACCATAGTGAGACGGCAGCAACTGCGGCCTTGCCAAGGCCGCTCATCGCCGGAGCTCACCCTCCACAGCTGACATCATACCAGCAAGAGTAAAGTATACAATCACCGTCAAGAGAAGCCCCCCCCCCTCCATCACGAAGTCGTTAGCAGTCAATCCGAGTAACCTAAATTATTGCAGTACCACACCTCTCAAGTGCTGATGCATTTTATTTGTGTTAAATTCGAGACAATATATTCGTCCTTCAAAATGAAACAGTAAAAGTCTACATTATTGCAAACCCCTTAACCTTCAGGCATCATATAGTCTGTGCCACTAAACATTAACAAAAGATGCTACGTACTTTTTTGATGTGTTAATATGACTAGAATAAAATGAAGTCGTTTCATGTATTTTCTTCAATTGGTTCAGCCATAATTTTTTTTTTTAATTTTACAATAAAATTTAAATATAAAATAGCCAGATGTTAAACCCTAATTGTAGGCGAACAAAGTGCCACACTTCAAAGAAATTTCTTCGGGGCGTTCCCAAAACCTCAAAAATAACTTGAGCTGAAATCAGACATTGTGCTTGGTATAATATTTCTAAATATATTGGAACAAATTTTTAAATTAAAATTCTGACGATTCTAGTCAAATAGTGCGTGAGAGTTATTTTAAAACTGATTTGGCACTTTTATTAAATAGTTATTGCTATTGCATCACAAAACAGCAAAATATCTTTAAAACTCAGAAATTCTTTTTTAGCCATTTAACGTTACGGCAGCCTCACAAGGAACCAGTGTGCCTTCATCAAAAGGACCACAGAACTGATCCTCCGCCGTCACATTGTCATTCCGCGCCGTACGTAGCTTGCATCTGGTCAGGGAACGGGAGACGAACAAATGCAGTTTGCACCCATGTGCGTTCCGATATCCCATGCTATTTGAAGGCGCATGCGCGAGAGTGACGTGTCACTCGTCGCTACGTTTCCCTTCGCTAATGACTAGCTCCTACAACAGCATGGCGTTAACATAACATCATGCACCCAGCCCTCGTCCTATTACCTTTGCAACTCGTAACGTGAGGAGAATTACCCTGTAAAAGAAAATATACCAGAAANACCCAGCCCTCGTCCTATTACCTTTGCAACTCGTAACGTGAGGAGAATTACCCTGTAAAAGAAAATATACCAGAAACATGCTAATGTCGGAATATTGGGAAATTTTATTTCTTTCTTCAGGAGCACAGTCGATACGAAATTAAACTAAAAAGTTAGTATTTCAGAAGTACTTTGTTTTTGGGGTTGGATTAATATTTAATGTGGAATTTTCTGTTATTATGAAAGGTCAATGGGAACATCTCTGGTACGAAGCTTGTCATTATATTTCTCTCACGTCAGCAGTGATGCCTTTTTATGGAGCAAACGCGGATCCGTAAAGTCAACAGAAACCTCTACCATGGTTAATAATTTCATCACTTTATGTTCGTAAAGTTACCCGAATACCTGAGACATTCTTGAGTTTCCTACAGTGAAATTACGGAAATTGAATGTCGAATCAATCCATTAGATGACCTACATTTAATTCAACAGAACAACTTAATAAAATGTAAAAGAGAGATTTGGGCGGCTCTTAACATTGTGATATTGAGAGTTAGTCAAATGTAGGAATGGCAATTTTATCTAATTAATTTTGCGACTTTTAAATTTGCAACGCTTTACTTTTGCAATACCTACATGCTTTACAGGACCAGAGTTTATTAGTTTAACTGGAGGACTCTAGGGATTAGCTCTTCAAAATGGATGATCATAACCATATGTGAACAAGTCAATGATACAATAGGCTGTAATATGTTCTTTACNTTAGCTCTTCAAAATGGATGATCATAACCATATGTGAACAAGTCAATGATACAATAGGCTGTAATATGTTCTTTACCCTGTCAGTATCCAACTAACACAAATTCAACCACATATAACATGTTTGTATAAAAATGTGTTTATAAACATGTACATATGTAAAGTTTAATATACAAGTCACTGAACTCAAATTTCTCCTATTGCTAATCATGTATATTCCACCATAAGAAATAATTATTTCATACTGACTGTTGTATTTTTCAGCGAACATGTGTCAACAGTGAATAACGTACAATACATACAGAGTTATCCTGAACTAATTTTTAATAAGCACNTTTCAGCGAACATGTGTCAACAGTGAATAACGTACAATACATACAGAGTTATCCTGAACTAATTTTTAATAAGCACGTTGACGTAATTCCTTACGCAAGAAAGTTATAGGAAACCTAGTAAAATACGTAAGTATTAGATACTATTAAGAAATATATTTGTTCTGGAAAATCAATAATTCAAATAATATTTATTTAAAATATTGTTATTTACTTGAAATGTAAGAAAACAAGTGCCTCGAAAGGAATTTCCTGAACTCAAATCCGGAGTATTTAAATAAGTTGTGTAATATATTCCCCATTCGTTGGGAAAACAAGCGATGCCATCTCATTGTTGCACAAACGAAACTCTCGACTAAAATCAAATCGTGCATGATACTTTTAATTGGTCATTTTTAAGTTATCAAAAACTGTTCTTTCGTTGTAACTCTTTTAAGTGAGACGTTCTAGAGGAGTATTCTACAAAATTTTATAAAGTATAGGCTGTTCACTGTTAATTAAGTATATACTATTGAAATCAACCTTTAAAAATGTGATTGACCGTTTTTACATAAATTTTAACGAGCACACAGATTGGCAAGTATCAAGTAAAGCTGGTAATGATGAAGGTAAAGTAGTGCTTCTCTTAAAGTTGAATAAGAAGTGCTAGTTAAACTTTTGTAAACAATGAAATGGCTTCTTTTCTTTGTGTTTTTAATGCACATGAGTGTAAGAATAAAAAATTTGCCAAATATTTTTTTTTCGAATCAATACCTACTTTTGTGTCACAGACGCATGAATAAATTTTTCAGGTTAATGGTAAAGTTAATTTTACTAATTGTGGAATAATACACAATGTGCATATAAGTATACATTATTCAGGGCTTTGAGAAGTGCTAGTTTATATTCAACAGCCTATACATATCCTTGTTAGACTGCGTGCTATGACGACAGCCACACGTCATCTTATTCCCTCAACGAAACGAGTTGGTACTGAGATATGATTTAATGTTTCACATGTGTCAGAGCAAAATCCAAAAATATATTATTCTTCTCGGGAATATTATTTTCATCATGATATACATAAAATTATTATTTAACGAAATCATAATATAAACGAATTTTAAGGACTCATGTCCCTTTTAACTCTTATTATAGAATTATTACTGTGACGAATATATTAAGTTTTCTTTATGCAAACATAGCACAGCATTTCTATCTGAAGTTAAGAATTAAAATAAACTACGGTATGTAACCTGGCAATTGTATAAATAACAAGAAGTTACCAATATAACAAATTGGCCTACTTTCTGTAAATAATTTTGATGAACTTCTTATAGCGATAATATTACATATGTTACCAGAAACAAATACGATACTAGTGAGAAAATTACAAATACATGCGTGTCTTAGCCGGGACTTGAACACACAACTCCCCGTACCGTAGTAAGATGAAGTGCAACCAACTGCTTTACGGAGGTAAAATTCGGTGCATCAACTAAGGTTGTAACTTGCGAGAAGTATGATAGACCGGGTTTACCAACCTCAAACATATACAGAGAAATCATTTTCAAAACAAGTGCGAGAGTTCCATTAATCATGTAAGATGACATGGCGCACCTTAGCACTAATTGTCTGCAGAATTTGCGGAAAANTGTCAGTTTACATAACCTACTGTAGTATAGTATTACTTTATTGCCAAATTTTTAATCGGAATCGGTTGAACCTTTTCTCAGATATGACATTAAAACTTAATCATGTAGCATTTTCTTACAAAATGGCGAATTGGGGAGGGGGGTTAAGTAATGACACATTTTATATTCGTAATATATACTTTCAGCATACCACGTAAGGTGTAACTTGATTAACGGTATGGTAAACACAGAAAAAAACCCTCAAATATTCGTGTTTGCCATTTTGGAAATACGTGCCCGGTCCACTTAAATTGCAAGTGTTAACATGACCTACAACATTATTACATAATTGCCAAATTTGACAGGAACCATTTGAGTAGTTTCCAAGAGATAATAAATAGAATTTATACGATTTATTGTTGCATTGTTTTCCAAAACAGCCCACCGTTAACATTGTTGCTTTCCAAAATCAATTCGTACATCATTCACTATTAACGTACCAAATTTGTTTTAAATTGGTTTTATGGTTTCCAATATATAACATAGGGTCCAAAAGTTTTAATTGCTGTCATTTTAAAAACAAATACGCAGCGTGTTCGAAAACTTTAAAAGTCGAATGTACTTGCTAAATAGTGTTTGTGGACTGATTTGGGTTAAATTCGGTTAAGGGGTTTAAAAACTTGAAGGCTGGGTACATACAATCCAGGCAGATATTCAGGTTATTGCATGAGCCTATACTGCCTTCCGAAATTACGCTAAAAAGTGGAATTTCTTTAAAAATAAGTGTAAAATATTTTTGTGCATTTATTAAATATTTTATTTTATAAACAGGGATAATCTGTACGTTTTACTTTTTGGTAACAGGTCACTTAATTTTCGACTCACAGACGAAGAAAAGAACAAAATTTAAGTTATTTACAATAGATGTGACGTTTATTGCAAGAACATTTAATTAAAGTTGTCATTTTGTACATATCGTTTTACAACGTAATTTCTTTAAATAAGGATTAGTTTTGAATTTTTTTTTTTTATGTGTTCGTTTCGATAATTATGAATTTTAATTTCTCAAGAGTACTGTGAGTTGAAGGCACAACAATTCAGCACTTGAGTGACGGAATTACGTGTAGTGAAACCGAACCAGGGCTTATCAGAGGCGACATACAAAGAGAGANGTGTTCGTTTCGATAATTATGAATTTTAATTTCTCAAGAGTACTGTGAGTTGAAGGCACAACAATTCAGCACTTGAGTGACGGAATTACGTGTAGTGAAACCGAACCAGGGCTTATCAGAGGCGACATACAAAGAGAGAATTGACAGGTATGTAACAAACACGTGACATTGAATTCCAGTATGACGGAATAGTCTAACATGATGAGTTAGATTTTCTTCTAGCACTGGTAAGTCGCAATATCACGTTATCTATCAACGATTTGTTTGTTCCGCACCTAGGCCTTTAAAAAGCGATTCATGTGTAAAGGTCATGTTATTACACACGAAGTGGTTATGTGACCTGACTGCTTAAGGCCAGGTAGGGGACATTTTATACTCNTAAAGGTCATGTTATTACACACGAAGTGGTTATGTGACCTGACTGCTTAAGGCCAGGTAGGGGACATTTTATACTCTCACTTAAAGCTACTGCCAGCAACATAGCAGAGTAAATATATTTTTCGTTGTTTTTGACAGTTTGAGGATAATTGCATTGAATGGAAAAAAAATGTTTGGTGAAACAGTTTCAATAATAGTTTTACTGCTGACCTAAATCGTCAGTGTAATTGTCAGATGTTCTACTTTTATTAAATATAACGATAGCAGCACAGTGCGTACCGGATGCTAAATTTTTATATCTGTAGTTGGATCGGTCAGCCGGAAATTGCCTACCAACTTCCGGTCACCACTGATATGGGGCTAGCCAACTGAAATTAAATGGTAACACTGAACGTGTTACAGTTGTGATAAAGACGTGGGAGTTCGAATTACAACATTCGAGTAAGAAATATTGAGCCTTCTCTGTGCATCTGCAAATACACTTTCCTTTACTATCATGAAGTAAAGCTTAATTTAGCTACGTCTACATTTTCTTGACGAACATATATATATATAGCAAAAATTTTCGGGGTATTAGCTAGAGTATTAAAAACTAAGCTATATAAAGGCTTTGTTAGGGAGTATGTACGAGGTTTTTAAATAATTTTTGTAATAGAAGATATCATATTCTTATAATTTACTATAGTTTTTAATGTTTTCATGAATTTATCTGCTGAATAACGTTGGTGTACCTTACANGGGGCTAGCAAACTAAAATTAAATGGCAACACTGAACGTGTTACAGTTGTGATAAAGACGTGGGTGTTCGAATTACAACATTCGAGTAAGAAATATTGAGCCTTCTCTGTGCATCTGCAAATACACTTTCCTTTACTATCATAAAGTAAAGCTTAATTTAGCTACATCTACATTTTCTTGACGAACATATATATAAAGCAAAAATTTTCGGGGTATTACCTAGAGTATTAAAAACTAAGCTATATAAAGCCTTTGTTAGGGAGTATGTACGATGTTTTTAAATAATTTTTGTAATAGAAGATGTCATATTCTTATAATTTACTATAGTTTTTAATGTTTTCATGAATTTATCTGCTGAATAACGTTGGTGTACCTTACAAATAAAAATCGGCGATAATTCCACTTTTCCATATAGGAGAGCAAAATTTATAACTTAAATGCTCTTTCAATTCTGGTCATACAAACAATAGTATTTTTAGGTCTAGGAAATGAAAATTTTTTTAAAATCAATTTAACATAATTACATAAAGTTTTTTATCACTTCATTCTTCGCGGTAATTGATACTAAAAAATTTAATGGGAAAAGGAAAAGGTTCTTGTGTTTCATTAGCCTAGTACGCTCATACGCTCTAGATTACACATTGTAATTATGTGAGACCATTTTCAAGATTCTATAGCAAATTCACGATGACACAATTATACTTATCACATTAATAAAATACATCGAGAACCCAAAATATAGCATTTAGTAAGTCATGGCTTACAGATAACACTTCATATTTTTTCAACCTTTTACAAAACTTTCTGTGATAATCTTTATATATCAGTAGTTTATTACTAGACAGTAATACGAATTATATTCTGAGCAACTAGAGATAAATTTATTTGGCCACCTTTAAACCTCACCAGATATGATTCGCTAGGCTGAAGCTTTAATTATTTTAATGATAACCTGTTTATGTTATTGCCAAAAATCAAGGCCTGATAAAAACGGAGTAAACTGACGAGAAACCGGTTTCCGTATTGCTCACCAAAACAGTACGCAAAAAATCCTGGTTTCTCCATAAAATGGTAAAAGTTTCTTTATACTTTTTGGATCAAACTATTTAAAAATCACCCCACATATGACATGTTCGGTTGTTTCCTAACTATGCCAAGTATCACAGGCGTTTTTTAATTGTGTTAACATACAAGTGCCTTATTTTTTTTGTTACATTGAAATTTTACTTATTTTTGTCTATAAATTATAATGTTTCACTTATAATTTATATCAGTAAAACAGGGATAAAAGAGTTGTGTTAGTAATGTCTAGAAGCAAATAGTTCTTTTGCAAAATATAATTACAGCGAGTGCACACGAATGTAGAGTGTTGTCAGTTTGGTGTTATTTTCCAGCCTCGGATAAGCTATATTTGTATGAGGCGGAGGAATATCCTGAGAGTAGAACTTTGTTAGGGCTTCAGAAAAGTTGGAAATAACCATGAATAGAATATATATATATATTCTCCTGCAGCTGACGTCACACCACGTGGAAAATGGGTGCCCCGAAGTTTGCTTGAGAATGGTCTCATCAGTTACAGTATACCGCTACTCCATGGTATATGCTGTTCGCAGATAACTGAGCACTTTGTATAGCCCTGCGTAGGATCTACTTAATATAGTAAGTAAGGTCAGGGTGGAGACATAGACTAAAAGGGAGGTAGGTCGCTTATTCGTCTTATGCGCATGCACCCAACATTGTCCTACCCCAAAGTAGCACAACTGTCAAAGTCACATGGTCAACAGTGTTGAAGGTGTTTGTTTTTATCTTAATTTTTAAAATACAAGCACTATTATATTAATAAAATCATTTTACCAAATTTTATTCAACGAAGCCTCATTATAAATCGGTTAGAGGAAGTATAGAAACATCTCGAAGCTTTTGTTTACAAATCAGTTTTCTAACCTAAAGTCCAAGCGGTGCAGTTTTCGCTAGACGTGTTGGCAGAAAAGCAGTTCAATTTTGGGACACGGAGATTGGTTGTGCGCAGCCAGGGAGATCGGTCTACTTCATCTTTACTCTATGAGTGGACATTGCCATGCTAACCAATGACCCACTAAATGGGGGCGTCGAAGGCAGGCGACATTGTAAAAACAAACTTGAAATTTACAGGTTGGCTACACAGCCAGGCAACCGGTTTGTTTCTGCCATTATCAACTAAGAATCGTAGCAGTCAATTGCCTCGTCTCCCTCGTTGCCTGCTAGAGGTGCTGGTGTCGTGCTGTTGCCATATATAGTAACATTGATTGTTCAGGAAATCCTGGGAGCGTGGGGATTCAATCCGGCCATCGACGCATTGAAAAGCAGGCGCATAACCATCTCAGCTACGGATCTTTGTTTAATATAAGTGCCTATAAAAGTGATTTTACACCTGATTACTAATTTATTACCGCCCGCACACTTGACATACATTTTCAAGCCGTTTTATGTATAAAAATAAACATAATCACAATTTTTATTGCGGTATAGTGATGTATGCGGTATTTACTAATGAACTGGCCATTTTCTTTAATCGTTTACTGTAATCACCTATATCTTAACCGGCCCGTTTATAACNTACCGACGCAAAAGCATAGAAAGTGTATACACCGAGACTATCTTACACAGTCTAGAAGGTTGCAACGGATAGCTTCGAAGCATGTGATAGGAGTATACGTCCTTCCTTTCCTTCAGGTTTTGGTTTTTTTTTATCTTCAAATACTTAACCTTTAAAATTTTAACTTCAAGCAGAGAAAAACATCCGTCAGTTGGCGGTGAACANTTTTTATCTTCAAATACTTAACCTTTAAAATTTTAACTTCAAGCAGAGAAAAACATCCGTCAGTTGGCGGTGAACAAATCCTAAGTAAGTGTAGTATATAAAGGAAAACCACAAAGAAATTTAGTTTTTTTTTAAATTTTATATAATTAACTGGTTCCACAAAAACTGTTATCTATAACCATCAAGTTTATCACGCACAACTTTTATAACTTCTGAAATAATCTTTAACATTTGTTTTAACAATTCTGAATACCGCACTAAAAACCATTAAAACACACAAGTATAAATATACATACATATATTTTAAGTTTTATCCCTTCTTATGTCACCTCTCCCCCACAGCTATTTCAGACGAAGGAAAAATTCCCCTAAATGTCTGTCCCCAAAGCCGGGTACTCTCTGTCCCTAAGATGTAATTTTATACAAAATTTCTGGATTCTAGAAGCAAATGTTCCTTCGATCTCTTCTTATTGATCAGTTGAAACCACCACCATGCCCGGTGACCGAAAAGTCGTCTGCTAGTGCGGGCGAAGTAGGGTTGTGTGAGGGGGCGATCGCCGCATCACACACCGGCTGCTCTTATAAATTCTTGACCGACCCGCTCACCAGTTAGATGCGACCCTTGCTGCTCCGATTAGGTCCCCTTTTCATCGCCAGGCATGGTTATTTCGGCGATCATTCTTGATGGGTGAAACTTTTGTACCGGGAAATGTGACAAACTNTTTCATCGCCAGGCATGGTTATTTCGGCGATCATTCTTGATGGGTGAAACTTTTGTACCGGGAAATGTGACAAACCGTCACAAGGTACAGCAGTTGCTGACGCCACTTCAGCGGCTGAACAGAAACCCGAATCATCTGCCACATTTTTAAACATACCCACCACTTTTATTCGTGTAGGTTCCTTCTCTGGGGGTGCAACTAATTTCTCACGATTAAATTATTTACTCCCTGCTGTAACTGATGTAATATACCTACAAGTTTCAATTTACTGTCCTGTGAGATTTTACTTCCAAACGAATGTTTTTACTATAATATTTTTGTTTAAGTTGGTTAACTTGTCACATATGTCATATTTAAATATGTTTTTTTTTCCACACATTGCTGCACTGAAATTTCCTCGCATTCGTTAGTCAGCTAACTTATTAAAGTTTTTGCTTATACAGAAAAAAAAATAAAAAATAAAAAATCTACAAATTTAAACACCGCACTGTTAATGTGGCGTTAAAACGAGGAATTATTTTTCCTAGTTCGCTACTAGATAGTATTTCAGTTAACGAAGAGTAAGTGAAGACATTTAGGTGGCTCTTTACATTGAAGTCTTGAGAGCCGCTGAGGGTGAAGCGAGGTGAGTATGGAGCAGCACCGGAATGTAAAGGCGGAGGAAACTGGAAATCCCCGAAAAAACCCACCAACCGGCGGCATTGTCCCGCACGATTCCCAAACGGAAAAATCTGGGTGCCACCCCACCAGGAATCTAACCCGGTACGTCTTGGAGTATTTCAGTTAGTGCTTACTTTGAAATGTAAGCACTTACAGGCAGGGACATTATATCAGATACTGATTTAATAAATGATCACTCAGAGGAATCCTATGTAAAATATTTAAATGCCTCCAAGATCACGTCTTGCCATAAGTAAGCATAGTGACGGATCCTCTCAAGGTTGCGATATGCATTCCTAGGAAGCTGAATTTCTCGCAGATTATATTTATAGTAGTAGGATACTATTACACGCGATGTAAGCCAGTTAATAAACTACGTCTGCCACTTTCTACTATTTTCCTTTTCGTAATGAAATTGGGTAGAAAACAAAAAAAAAAAAAAAAAAAAAAAAGCCACTGATTTGAATTATTTTTACATTTTTTTTCTCTTTCAAAATATTTAATAGGATAAAAATTAAAAGTAGTGTACATTTTTTTTTTTTAACCTTTCCTGAAAAAAAAAAAACCTATTCCCAGAATATTTATTAATCGAGAAATGCGTCTACGTGCAAACACAGATTTTAAAAAACAATATTTTTTTAGGAAGTTCCCTTAACAACGAACAGCTTGTATTGATATACTGTTCGCGGTAAATTGAGCACTTTTGAAGGCCCTTCTATGGTGCCATTTTGTGAAGTATACATTGACATGGGCTTGATCACTTTATTCATGTGTCAGTCAAGTGAGGACGTAAAATTGCTAGGAACCGAAATCTGTTATATGCTGTTCACGGTACAGTGAACAATTTTGAAATCATCTTTTGAAAAATTTCAGTGCACCTGCCTGCGTATATTTTAACAGGCACGCTGATTTACATCCGGCCATTGAACTTGGCAACAACTGAAGGGGAAGTAGTTCCACGTTTTAGAGTCGTATTAAAAGTGAAAGTAAACAGTTTTGAATACAGAAATTGTTTATTTTACCTTCTGTTATTTAATAGCTGTAAGAATTGGCAAATTTTACTACATTTAATTTTATAATAGCTTTACAGTTTTCCTAACGTACGTATGAATAAAGTGATCAGGCCCATGACAATGCTAAATGCACTTAAGGTGGAAGAATACACAATGCGCATACAAGTATATCTTAAGCAGGGCTATGAAAATTCCTAAGTTTACAGACATGCCAGTTCTTGATTCACCATAAATTAAAATATTACACTTGGAATATAACGTCAATATTTAGCATTATTTTAATTTACTCGCTGCCATATTAATTGAGAGCTTGCATGTCAGTGTGTTAGGTGAATTAATTCAATTTAAGGGACAGTGATGTTTTTCATAGGTTGATCATAGACTGAAGATGGGGTAGGCAGAGGCTTCGTCTTCTGCGCATGAACCCCACACTGACCTACCCCAAAACCACTCAACTGTCAGCCACACATTCAACAGTGATGAACGTGTTTTCAAAAGACACGCACTCTAAAATAAATGAAATACTAAAATTAATTTTAACATAATGCATATACAACAAAGAAAGAAAGAGGAAACTGAAAGACATAGTTTAATCAAACAGCATTACAAATTGTTTATAGGAAGTACATAAACATCTCAAAGCACTTGTTTACTAAACAGTGTTCTAACCTCGAACCCTATCCACGTAGTGGCGTAGCCAGAAATTTCTCAAGGGAGGGTTACACTGACCGAAGCGAAGGGAGGGAGTTATATTGGTGTTAGCAATGCTCACACACGTGTTAATTAGGACAAATACTAACATAAAAATTGCTTTACAATATAACAAAATGAATTATATTTTAAAGCAATTAATTTTTTATCAAATTTTAAGGCATATTAATAATTCTAACACTAATTTTTGAAAATCTTAAAGACAAAAAGGAGGGGGAGGGGGGATTATGAATCCCACATCTTCCCCTTGGCTACGTCCCTGGTCGTTTATGATAGTCGTGTTGGCAGACAATTCGTTCCATGTTGTTGCTCAGAGAATGGTTCTGCGCAGTCACAGACATTGTTCTACCCCACATTCACTCTACGGGTTGATTTCAAAAGTGCTTACTTTGCAGTGAACAACATGTGTGTAGTCCATTCACGGTTACTTCCAACTTTTCTGAAGCCTAGCTAATGTTCTACTCCCGGAATATTTACCCGCCTCTTGCAAAAAAGCTTAACCTAGTCTAGAAAATTACACGAAAGTGACAACGCACCGTATTCGTGCGCACTTAGTCTCATAACAAGAACTTTTTCTCCCTTTGTTTTTATTCATGTTAATTATACATATAATAGACTATTATACGTTACACATGGAATATGAATAAAAGTATAATTTAAATAAGAATAAGGTACTCTTATGTTAAATAATTATAAAAGGCTTGTGATAGTTAGCATGCGTTATTTAGGAAACGAACACATAGCTAATTCGAGGGGTGGTTTTTCTAAAGTTTGATTTAAAAGCGGCGAGGTGAGCGGGTGAGCTGTGGTTGTTGCAGGCGCCATACCGCCGCTGGGCGCCATGGTGGGCAGCCTGGTGGCCGGCCCGCTGCTGCAGAAGGTGGGCCGCAAGAGAACGCTCATGATCAGCTCACCTCTCTTCCTCGTCGGCTGGGCCTGCATCGCGCTCGCTCGGTCCTACCCCATGCTGCTCTGCGCCAGGATGCTCACCGGCTTCTGCGCCGGCATCGTCACCCCTTCCGCCCAGGTCTACGTGAGTACGCCTGCTCCTCCTCTCTCCACCTTACTCCACTTACCAAACCTCACTCCGCCGGGNATTCAATGGCGTGGAGATAACATATAGGAGGGGCTCTTAACATTGAGGTTTTCAGAGAGCACCGATGAGGTTAAGGCACCCGTCTACCTGGACCTTTTTCCCACATTTAGGCCGAGAAGCGTGGGAGCGATAAGGGCGACACTGCCACGCGCATTAAGTACGCCATCGCCGCTAACCGCAAGGCTCTGAACTGGCGTGCAGTGTTCTCGTCGTGCTGCGTGTACCTATGGGACTTTCAGCGGTGACCATATTATTTTATTAGTGGGAAGTCTTTAGGAAGGTTCAGTGCAGGCCCCTATAGTAGTTTTGTATGTATCTGATGCGTGCACTTTGAGCTACAGCGCCTTGGAAAGGCCGTTTTTAGTGGTTTGGAGTACTCTGAATTGACGTTTCTAACGTACATGATATTTTGAAAGTACTTAACAGTTCTCTTCTGAAGTGTATGTTCTTTTCGTAGATCAGCACGTTGGACGCACAATTAATGGTTTCGGTGAAAAACGTGTGTTTCGAACACTCTGCAACGCAATTCAAGCGCCAGGTAGACGGGCGCCTTAAGTGAGGTGAGTATGGAGCAGCGCCGAAATGCCAACGGGAGTTCCCCGCGAAAAACTGCCAACCAGCGGATTCGTCCGGGGCGATTCCCACGCGCGAAAATCCGAGAGTGACCTCACTGGGAATCGAACCCGGTTCGCCTAGGTGGGAGGCGAGTAGTCTGACCACTACACCACCGCAACTTCTTCACAATTGAAAATGTCAGTTATTCGAGTTTAATTCATTCAGACCATTGCCACAAAATCTCAGAAACCTTCCTACACGATATTTGTTATTTATTTTATTGGCTTTATTTGGCTATATCAACATCATGCATTGGCATTTTATCACATATCAATTTAAAACACTGAAAGTACACGCTCTCAAAGTCAGTTCAGATATGAAAAAAAAATTTTTATAAACACATTTCCTACGCTGATGACAAATATCAGTGTTGACGTTCCTTATTAGAATGCAGCGTGATGGATACTGTTCAGGTAATAATGTACATCATATGAATAAACAATTAAAATATCAACACTTCTTAAAGACAAATGGTGAAGTTCTAGCAGATACACATTAGTTCAATCTTGACATAAGTTAAACTACATTTACCAAACCGTTTAAATGATAAGGGTTCTTCAGGCGCACTTTTGATATTTTATGCTCAATCGTAAATTCAGACAACTGAAATAGCAACAATCTTAAGATTTTACACTGGCAGTAACACAGAAATTATAAAATTTTAAAAACCATTAGGTTATCGATATGAATAACGGCAAAATCAACTAGGGGATTATTTTTCAGCGTCTTGACTTGTATAGTGTGATTAGACAAGAGTAAATCGTTTTGATGTGCTCGGACGAATGCATTGATTTTGGCAATAAAAACATAACAGGTTTACATTTTGCAACTCCAAATAATAGATCGACGCAATATCCGGAATTTTTGCCTCTCTCTCTCTCTCTCTCTCTCTCTCTCTCTCTCTCTATAATTAGTTGTTCTGTGAACTCGGTAATATTTCAAACAACACGTCGTCCCATTCTCCACCAAAAACGTTTTTGCGGAATCAAAACCTTCTATTCATTAATAATGTACGCATATTCCAATGAAGCGTTCATTGCATGATTAAAGAATAACGTGTGATGGCAAATATTAATTCCCCGTTTAACTGTTAAGTAAATACACTTTATGTGGGGGCTGCAGTGGCTGAGCGGTTAGGGTGCTCACCTTACACCTAAGCGAACCGGGTTCAATCCCCGGCCGGGCCTCTCCCGGATTTCAACACTGGTCGGCGGGTCTTCTCATGGATCTCCCGTTTCCTCCACCCTTTCATTCCGGCGCTACTCAGTACTCACCTCAATCACTCTCATCGGCTCTCACAACCTCGCGGTTAAGAGCAGCCAAAATCTCTTCCCTCACTCACTCACGTTATGTGATATCATTCCAAGGTTATATCTTGTATATACGAGGGTTATTCGGAAAATAAGATCTGATTTCGTATAAAACATAAACCATTACATATTTTTTTCAAAACCTTTTTTATTTAATTCCTTACGTGTTTCTCTATTTTCCTACATAGTTTCCATATTTGTTTAAACATTTGTCATAACGTTCTACAAGCTTTTGTATGCCTAAGTCTTAGACGTCTGCCGTCTGCGAGGATAACTAGTCTGTAACTGCTTCTTTCATGTCTCGTCCCCTGTAACAACCTTCTCTAAAAATTGATCAACTTCCTTATTATATCGGTCCAAAAAATCAAGAGCAGGAGCCATTCTTTTCATTTGGTGTTCCTCTGTACTCAGCCTGGGAACCCAACGTGCGCACAATTTGCGAAATTGCAAATTATCAGAGACAATTTTGTACAAAGTTGTTCTGCCTTCATTCGGAATTTCCAATGCTAAAGTTGAAATGGTGAATCGCCTGTCTTCACGAATCTTTTCGTCCACGGCTTTGACCAAATCTTCTGTGATCACTGATGGTCGGCCTGATCACGGTTCATCATGGACATTTTCCCGTCCGTCCTTGAAAGCTCTCACCCACTTACGCACTTTGCTGTCACTCATCACACATTCGATTAGGTACGGCGATTCGGACCTTACTTTCCGAATAACCCTCATATATACTAGTGAGACAATATGTACTATCTACCTAGCATTGTGCTTCATTTGTGAGGAATGGAATCATCATGTAACTGTTTCCTGTATTTCGAATCTTTTCAGCCTTTNCAGCCTTTTTCGGTGCCACAACCTGTTCACATGACCAGCTTTATGTGGAAATGAAGTTTGATACATCAGGAAAAGATTGTATAAAAAGTAATGCGTTTAATTATTCTCGATGTTTGTTTGGTCTGGAAATGAATAGGAAAATAGTGATTTTAGGCATAAAATTTAATACGTCTTAAATACAAAAATAAGTAGTTTTAAAAATTTACTTAATTGGAAGTGCTGTAAACTTGTCTGAAGCAACAAAATTGTAATCTACAATGGTAGAAGAAGAACGTATTGTGAATTTTTTTTCTGTGTAGCACTTTTGCCATACTACTGAGTTCTGCTAAGCACATACGATTTCGTTATGACAGATTTGGCACTACTGACAACATACGTCTTTACCCGGTCAAATCAACTTGAATTTTTAGTTTCTGATGTAACTGAGAAATTGTTCTATTAGTGTTGTACCTAAGCTCGCATATCGTACGTTTATATATCAGAATCACTACGTGAAGGCCTTGTCTTCCGTTATATAAATGTAAACCACTAAAAGTCCAACCATTATTCAGCACTGACATTTACACTGAGCTTTGAAATGAGATTTTAACTCTGCTATGCCAGTGGCACCCAAAAAATTAATTTCCTTTGCGTTATGAACACAATTCTTTACACTGGGTCTGAATTAGTATTTATTTTGAGGCACGTGATAATTATTAGCAGTGCCATCATATTCTTGTTACCTGGTGTATCAACTTCTGTCGACATAATCGAAGAACAGATGTATAATCTATCCGCAGAATCTTCACACTTTTTCAATCAAACCTTTGAAATATAACCTATGTGTGACATGTTTGGTTGTTCCTTATGTCTGTCTTGTAGCACAAGCATTTTATACTTCAGTTATCATAAAATTATCTCATTTTTGGTAACATTGAACACTTATTTACTATTTACCTATAAATTATTATTTTATATAATATTAATAATAAATATAAAAAAAAACATAGATAAAACAGTTGTGTTGGTAGCGCACACAAAGAATTTGCCCTCGTTCAAAATATTATTGAAGTGAGTGCAGACAAATTAGGTGCGTTGTCCGTTTTATTTGATTTTCTATACCAAGGCAAGCATTGTGTTCATGAGGCGGGGAAATATCCTTAACGTAGAACTTTAGCAGGGCTTCAGAAAAGAAGTAAGTAACCGTGAATTGAATGTGAAATAGCTTTTGCACCATTCACTGGTAGCAGTCCCAGAGCTCTCTGTGTTCACGCTGTCCTTGACACAAATTTAAAACGCCTCTCATTTGGCCCGTTTCAATGGGGCCACTCAATGCTCGTCGAAAGCCAAGTGTCACAGAAACTAGCAGCTTCAGACAGTTTAGTGTGTTACTTCACAAAGCACGTTGATCAAAGAGGCTTGTTCCGACTGCAAAATGGCTAATACGCGTCTAGCGAGCGCGCAGAGAAGGTAAGAGAGGCGAGAAATGGTGGGCCATTGTACTACATGGAGTCCGCACGTTAGTCGATCACGCCGAAATATTCCAATAACTTACGTACCGGTACCTGTACAAAGGCAGGGCCGTAAAGTGACTAACAGGGGTGTACGCACTATGGCTGTTACGTTTCCCAGCAGAAACTTGTGTTGATAGATTCCTTTAAACTTTCGAACGCCGTAAAACTACGTGTTCTCTTTCTGTATTTTGTTATTGCTACTATATCCACTTCACAAACTGCCCACATAAATATAAATAATATAGTTTACATTTGCTGGAAATTTTAAAATCTTNCCACTTCACAAACTGCCCACATAAATATAAATAATATAGTTTACATTTGCTGGAAATTTTAAAATCTTACAAAATCAGAGATTTGAGGGTATCCTGCCGTCCAATACCTCTATTACATAAATTCGTATTAAAACTAGTGCGTCTGTTATATAGATGCAGATTTTATGATATGCGAATGGAATAATTCCTCCCAGGTGGTAGGATCTGTATAACGAGAGTATTTCGAATAAATAATGAGCAACATCCAACCAGTATGCATTGCAAGTGTCGTGGCATGAATAAAATTCTGCGATGAACACCATTTACGTTCAAAATTGT
>NQII01019870.1:0-12997 GCA_002778355.1 Clitarchus hookeri
GGAGTTTCGGGACCGAGGCGTGGTCAACTCAGGGCCCGTGATGCCAGAGTTAGGCGCGTGGAAGGGACAGACTCGCCCTACCCTCCGTCAAGCCGTGCGTCATTCGCTCTCAGCGATGGGCCGGAGTAACATCGCGAACAACTCCAGACTACCTGTTCCAAGTCCCGCGCTTGTCCGACCGTTCAACGTAGTAATAGTTTAGGATTATAGTCTGTTCGTAGTTTCTTCACACTTTATAGTTAAACTTTTGAAAAATCACCTTATGAANTAATAGTTTAGGATTATAGTCTGTTCGTAGTTTCTTCACACTTTATAGTTAAACTTTTGAAAAATCACCTTATGAATGACGTGAATGGTTGCTTCCGAAATAATGCCACGTATCACAAACGTTTTTTAAACTTTTGTTAACATAAATGGCCCTCAGTTTTTGTTTAATAGAACTTTTAATAATATTTTATCTTTAAAATATATTATTTCGTGTATAATTAAAATATATAAATACAGGGAGAATGCTCATTGGTAATGGCTAGTAAGAAGTCGTTCTTATGCAAATTATTATATTAAACTGAGTGCACATGAGCGCGGTGCACTGTCCCTTAAGTGTTATTTTCTAGGCTGGGTTAAGCTATGTTCGCTTGAGGCGGAGGAATATCCCGGAAGTAGAACTTTAGCAGAGCTTCAAGAAAGATTGAAGTAACTGTGAATGGACTATATTTCGTGATTGAAAACGAGTGCACGAGAATATGAACGATGTCATTAGTGGTTGTTCAAATCAATTTGTTCGTCATGCATCCAGCCAATCACACAGTTATATATAAGTATGGTTTTAAAAAAGGAATATTTTTTTCTATTTTAAAACAGATTTAATACTCGTGTGGTACCAGCAGACGCCGAATTCCGGCAGTACTATTCTGCAGTTCATGCTAATCGTTACCTACTGCTGATCATCTATTTTAGCTGTTTATTACAAGTAATATTTAAAATTAGTTACAAATCCGCCTCTCATCCACGGCACACATGTCAATCATAGTTTTTTTTTAAAATAGTTCAGGCTTCTGCAGTTGAGGCGATGTAATCTCATCTTTTCTGGATGTAATGAACAAAAGCGGTGATGGAAAAACGGTCTTTAAACCGTGTATATTTTAATGCAGTTGTGCTTGCTATAAACTTACGGTTACTTTGAAAATCAGGAAAAGTAACCGCAACGTCGTTATCCTATTTTAATCTGTGCATATAGGGGCTAGTTCATGGTTATATATATGCCAAGGGGACTTCTATTTTAAAGCAGAAGGATTACACCTAGTTTTGTAGCAAGTGGTTTTTTTTTAGAAGGAAATAAAATTATTACAAATCTCAACAACTCCCTGGTTCAAAGACTTCTGGGCTAGACTTCATAGTGGAATGTACGTTTTTTCAAGTCATTGTCGTTACCTCTTTTACGTCACTTCTTTTGGTTTGGATCTTCTGTGGTAACACGAGGTTTCTACGGCGTCTCAAACAAATAAGTAACCGAATCACGACTCCAACGCAGATAAATATTAAGTCCAGCTTGTCCCCAAATTAATCTCGAAAATTTTCAGGTCATTATAAATTAGTATTGGAAGTGAATGTCTGATCAATGAACTGCTTGAATCCTGCCGCAGAGTTTTCCATTTGCTAATAAAAGCAATTTACTAGCTTGAATTATTACTTGATAGTGGTTGGTAGTATCGTTGACTGCATTGAAACAACTATCTAGTTGTATGACAAGTAGTGAGGTTCTGATGTACTGTAGACATCCCAGCCTCAGTTGTCGGATGGTACACTAGTTCTGCCTTGGTGAGTAAAAAACTGTTTACCGCAAATGTACGCTGCAGAGTCTCCATCGAAGTAGATATACAGGATGAGTATAAAAGAATACCCCGAATTTGAAGGTATATAATATCAAAACCAAACAGCCTACAACCTTTATTGACCAATCAAATAAACCGTGGAACCGTGAAGTTTGTTTACCATATCTTCATAAATGTTTAATGTGACGATCATGAGCGGCCCGAACGACATCTACGCGAACATCTAACTCGTTCTACGCTCTTGTCAGCATGTCCGGTGTTAACTGTTTGGATGGCGTCCGTAATTCTAGTTTTGAGGTCGTCAATGTTAGCCGGCAATGGTGGACGAAACACTTGATACTTTATGTACCCCCATAGAAAAAAATCGAACGGGATAAGATCCGGGCTTCTTGGGGGCCAGTGATGAAGAGCCTGGTCATCAGCTTGCTCACGTGCCGTAAACACACGAACATAGTTTTCTTTGTCGAGCAGTTTCGGAATTTCATCAACTGTGAGAAACGCATTCATTTTTAATTTCGTGTCGGTTTTCTTAGTATTGCAAGTAGGTCTAAGAAGTGAACACTTCTAGTCATTGGATGATTTATATTTGAAAAAAATTTGTTTCTTACAGTTATAAGTCAGAAAAAATTTTTTTATTTTTTTTGTGTATTCAAATGCCAAACTTGAAAAATTGACCAAGCTTGTTACATCGAAGTTGGCCCTATATGTAGGCTATATCAATTTTATACTTTTTTGTTTTGTTACTTGAAATAAAAAAATTGATACTTTTCACATTGCAAATTACACATGTAGGCCTATACTGAAAATATACAGCAAACCAAATGTATATTTAGCTTTTGTCTTTCATTGAAAGAAATTTTCGTCTACCACAGACTTGCAGAAAATTAACATTCAAATAAGTATTTAACTTAAAATAATTGAAAAAAATGATAATGATTAGTTTGATATGAGTGAATAAGTAAGGTAAGACCATATTAATTTTTTATATGTATCCTAACAAAAATTTGTATTGATAAATTGTGCCAAACTGGCGATTGTGAATTTGCCTAGTAGGCATTGTGCACAATCAAATGAAATGCAGATGTTTGCATAAATAACTTTGAAGTATCTCTGCGAAGATACGAACAGACTGGTTTGTTCTAGCCTATACTCACATGATAAAATAATGTTTCCATAAATTTTTTTCAAGCTAAATTTTTTCCTGGACGATAATTGTAAAATCACATTTGTCAACTTTACTCACGTTGTTAGTGTAAAGTGATACTTTCAGTGTAAAATTACTCATACTGTCAATATAAGTAACTAAATTACATTAACACTTTTTTAGTATAAGTTTACACGAGTATGGTCATTGAAAAACGGCACTTGTTTAGATTTTAATGGTAAATTTGCATCTTGAACTTTCGTTGTTCAAGTGGCACGACGATATTAATACAGTGATAAGTAATGATAAAAATGCACAAGTAGGTTATTTAATTCGTGGTGGTGTACTTTTACACAAATATTAAAACGCATACATCATTATTAATAAATCTATTTATATTGGTGTACCTACATTTAAATTCTTAGCAACATTATCGTATCAATCCAACTTTGCAGCTGTCTTTGACAATCGCTCATACCAAATAATACATGTACGCATAAATGTCATATGTAAATACACACGATTATTTTAAAGTGTATCTCATTTCACCTTGGACTGTTTGGTATTAGGAACTAGTTTTCTTGGAGATTTGTTATTGGTTTATAATTCTTCATGGTGTGTCTGAAATAAATTGTGACTAATTTCCTAATGAAACTCAATTGCATGAATCCTCGAAATACAGCATGCCCTCAAATGAGTCCCACATAATTCTCACAAGTCAGTCGATTATCAATTTTTTAGTCAGACGCCCGACAGATAAGGTAGTAAAGACGATTAGAAATTTATAATTGTTGTGGTTGAAAAAAATTAAGGATCTGTATTCTTACATTAAGAAAGCATTTCCTTAAATGTCTTATTTTTTAATGGTAGTCTTATATTGTATAAAATAGCCGTTTTGTTTAGACGGATTATATAAAAAGTAGGACAAAATAAAATGTGACTTATTTTCAATGAAAAAAACCATGCATTTATATAAAATGCAAATGGTACAATTGGTTACATCAACATACAGTTGCCATTGTGTGAATTACATAGAAGTAAAGAAAAATACTATACTAAAACACCCAAGTAATTACGTTAGTATATTGTACGAGGTAACAATTTAAGTCACACTTGTGTGTATGTTTTATATAACATTAGTTGTTAATATCACATTTTGGATCTTCTTACTCTTTGAATAAAAACAATTTTGCTTCGGAAATCTGTCTTTCAACATAAATAAATGTGACTTCAGCTTTAAATTAAGAGTGAGTTATATTTTCTCTTCGCCAATAGTATACAACAAATAGCAAAACTAATGTTTTATAATGAATTATGTGTGCGCGTGTGTGTGTGTGTATTTCCTCAAGTAATTTAAACAGAAGAATTTGCGCTGTGCTGGTACAATTTTGAATTTTTATTGGCCCACGTATCCAGTGGCATCAATGCAGTCGTATGTGTGGCCAATCAGATTTCAGAATGCCACCAACACAGAACAGCCCTCTACTATACTGTGTCAATGTGTCCGGACCCCAAAATTTCCCAACATTTCTGAAATAAAATTACTATAAAAATATGTATTCTATGTTTAAATTAATTTATATTTCTATTTGTAAAAAACTAACTTTTTAAATGTAAATTCAGAAAGCTTACACTTTTGCATATCATGTACGACCAATTCCAAGATGACAGCGAATTTTGATAAGGTACTTTTTAGACTACTTTCAGAAGGAAAGAAAGATTTGCGAGATTACTTTCCTGTCTGCGAGTATGTGCTGTTTGTGTCTGTGCGTGTGTGTCTCCTCTTTAATTTTTTTAACGCGTGAACACGAAACTCGGTACTCATATAGTACTACATAAGGATACCGGACTTACAGTTTCTGACCACGCCAGGAACTAACTTTCAAAATGGTGGGCATTTTTAATATTTAATAGTAAGAAGTCGTTCTTATGCAAATTATTATATTAAACTGAGTGCACATGAGCGCGGTGCACTGTCCCTTAAGTGTTATTTTCTAGGCTGGGTTAAGCTATGTTCGCTTGAGGCGGAGGAATATCCCGGAAGTAGAACTTTAGCAGAGCTTCAAGAAAGATTGAAGTAACTGTGAATGGACTATATTTCGTGATTGAAAACGANTAGCAGAGCTTCAAGAAAGATTGAAGTAACTGTGAATGGACTATATTTCGTGATTGAAAACGAGTGCACGAGAATGTGAACGATGTCATTAGTGGTTGTTCAAATCAATTTGTTCGTCATGCATCCAGCCAATCACACAGTTATATATAAGTATGGTTTTAAAAAAGGAATATTTTTTTCTATTTTAAAACAGATTTAATAATCGTGTGGCACCAGCACACGCCGAATTCCGGTAGTACTATTCTGCAGTTCATGCTAATCGTTACCTACTGCTGATCATCTATTTTAGCTGTTTATTACAAGTAATATTTAAAATTAGTTACAAATCCGCCTCTCATCCACGGCACACATGTCAATCATAGTTTTTTTTTAAAATAGTTCAGGCTTCTGCAGTTGAGGCGATGTAATCTCATCTTTTCTGGATGTAATGAACAAAAGCGGTGATGGAAAAACGGTCTTTAAACCGTGTATATTTTAATGCAGTTGTGCTTGCTATAAACTTACGGTTACTTTGAAAATCAGGAAAAGTAACCGCAACGTCGTTATCCTATTTTAATCTGTGCATATAGGGGCTAGTTCATGGTTATATATATGCCAAGGGGACTTCTATTTTAAAGCAGAAGGATTACACCTAGTTTTGTAGCAAGTGGTTTTTTTTTAGAAGGAAATAAAATTATTACAAATCTCAACAACTCCCTGGTTCAAAGACTTCTGGGCTAGACTTCATAGTGGAATGTACGTTTTTTCAAGTCATTGTCGTTACCTCTTTTACGTCACTTCTTTTGGTTTGGATCTTCTGTGGTAACACGAGGTTTCTACGGCGTCTCAAACAAATAAGTAACCGAATCACGACTCCAACGCAGATAAATATTAAGTCCAGCTTGTCCCCAAATTAATCTTGAAAATTTTCAGGTCATTAGAAATTAGTATTGGAAGTGGATGTCTGATGAATGAACTGCTTGAATCCTGCCGCAGAGTTTTCCATTTGCTAATAAAAGCAATTTACTAGCTTGAATGATTACTTGATAGTGGTTGGTAGTATCGTTGACTACATTGAAACAACTATCTAGTTGTATGACAAGTAGTGAGGTTCTGATCTACTGTAGACATCCCAGCCTCAGTTGTCGGATGGTACACTAGTTTCTGCTTTGGCGAGTAAAAAACTGTTTACCGCAAATGTACGCTGCAGAGTCTCCATCGAAGTAGATATACAGGGTGAGTATAAAAGAATACCCCGAATTCGAAGGTATATAATATCAAAACCAAACAACCTACAACCTTTATTGACCAATCAAATAAACCGTGGAACCGTGAAGTTTGTTTACCATATCTTCATAAATGTTTAANCCTACAACCTTTATTGACCAATCAAATAAACCGTGGAACCGTGAAGTTTGTTTACCATATCTTCATAAATGTTTAATGTGACGATCATGAGCGGCCCGAACGACATCTACGCGAACATCTAACTCGTTCCACGCTCTTGTCAGCACGTCCGGTGTTAACTGTTTGGATGGCGTCCGTAATTCTAGTTTTGAGGTCGTCAATGTTAGCCGGCAATGGTGGACGAAACACTTGATACTTTATGTACCCCCATAGAAAAAAATNTCGTCAATGTTAGCCGGCAATGGTGGACGAAACACTTGATACTTTATGTACCCCCATAGAAAAAAATCGAACGGGATAAGATCCGGGCTTCTTGGGGGCCAGTGATGAAGAGCCTGGTCATCAGCTTGCTCACGTGCCGTAAACACACGAACATAGTTTTCTTTGTCGAGCAGTTTCGGAATTTCATCAACTGTGAGAAACGCATTCATTTTTAATTTCGTGTCGGTTTTCTTAGTATTGCAAGTAGGTCTAAGAAGTGAACACTTCTAGTCATTGGATGATTTATATTTGAAAAAAATTTGTTTCTTACAGTTATAAGTCAGAAAAAATTTTTTTATTTTTTTTGTGTNAGGTCTAAGAAGTGAACACTTCTAGTCATTGGATGATTTATATTTGAAAAAAATTTGTTTCTTACAGTTATAAGTCAGAAAAAATTTTTTTATTTTTTTTGTGTATTCAAATGCCAAACTTGAAAAATTGACCAAGCTTGTTACATCGAAGTTGGCCCTATATGTAGGCTATATCAATTTTATACTTTTTTGTTTTGTTACTTGAAATAAAAAAATTGATACTTTTCACATTGCAAATTACACATGTAGGCCTATACTGAAAATATACAGCAAACCAAATGTATATTTAGCTTTTGTCTTTCATGGAAAGAAATTTTCGTCTACCACAGACTTGCAGAAAATTAACATTCAAATAAGTATTTAACTTAAAACAATTGAAAAAAATGATAATGATTAGTTTGATATGAGTGAATAAGTAAGGTAAGACCATATTAATTTTTTATATGTATCCTAACAAAAATTTGTATTGATAAATTGTGCCAAACTGGCGATTGTGAATTTGCCTAGTAGGCATTGTGCACAATCAAATGAAATGCAGATGTTTGCATAAATAACTTTGAAGTATCTCTGCGAAGATACGAACAGACTGGTTTGTTCTAGCCTATACTCACATGATAAAATAATGTTTCCATAAATTTTTTTCAAGCTAAATTTTTTCCTGGACGATAATTGTAAAATCACATTTGTCAACTTTACTCACGTTGTTAGTGTAAAGTGATACTTTCAGTGTAAAATTACTCATACTGTCAATATAAGTAACTAAATTACATTAACACTTTTTTAGTATAAGTTTACACGAGTATGGTCATTGAAAAACGGCACTTGTTTAGATTTTAATGGTAAATTTGCATCTTGAACTTTCGTTGTTCAAGTGGCACGACGATATTAATACAGTGATAAGTAATGATAAAAATGCACAAGTAGGTTATTTAATTCGTGGTGGTGTACTTTTACACAAATATTAAAACGCATACATCATTATTAATAAATCTATTTATATTGGTGTACCTACATTTAAATTCTTAGCAACATTATCGTATCAATCCAACTTTGCAGCTGTCTTTGACAATCGCTCATACCAAATAATACATGTACGCATAAATGTCATATGTAAATACACACGATTATTTTAAAGTGTATCTCATTTCACCTTGGACTGTTTGGTATTAGGAACTAGTTTTCTTGGAGATTTGTTATTGGTTTATAATTCTTCATGGTGTGTCTGAAATAAATTGTGACTAATTTCCTAATGAAACTCAATTGCATGAATCCTCGAAATACAGCATGCCCTCAAATGAGTCCCACATAATTCTCACAAGTCAGTCGATTATCAATTTTTTAGTCAGACGCCCGACAGATAAGGTAGTAAAGACGATTAGAAATTTATAATTGTTGTGGTTGAAAAAAATTAAGGATCTGTATTCTTACATTAAGAAAGCATTTCCTTAAATGTCTTATTTTTTAATGGTAGTCTTATATTGTATAAAATAGCCGTTTTGTTTAGACGGATTATATAAAAAGTAGGACAAAATAAAATGTGACTTATTTTCAATGAAAAAAACCATGCATTTATATAAAATGCAAATGGTACAATTGGTTACATCAACATACAGTTGCCATTGTGTGAATTACATAGAAGTAAAGAAAAATACTATACTAAAACACCCAAGTAATTACGTTAGTATATTGTACGAGGTAACAATTTAAGTCACACTTGTGTGTATGTTTTATATAACATTAGTTGTTAATATCACATTTTGGATCTTCTTACTCTTTGAATAAAAACAATTTTGCTTCGGAAATCTGTCTTTCAACATAAATAAATGTGACTTCAGCTTTAAATTAAGAGTGAGTTATATTTTCTCTTCGCCAATAGTATACAACAAATAGCAAAACTAATGTTTTATAATGAATTATGTGTGTGCGTGTGTGTGTGTGTATTTCCTCAAGTAATTTAAACAGAAGAATTTGCGCTGTGCTGGTACAATTTTGAATTTTTATTGGCCCACGTATCCAGTGGCATCAATGCAGTCGTATGTGTGGCCAATCAGATTTCAGAATGCCACCAACACAGAACAGCCCTCTACTATACTGTGTCAATGTGTCCGGACCCCAAAATTTCCCAACATTTCTGAAATAAAATTACTATAAAAATATGTATTCTATGTTTAAATTAATTTATATTTCTATTTGTAAAAAACTAACTTTTTAAATGTAAATTCAGAAAGCTTACACTTTTGCATATCATGTACGACCAATTCCAAGATGACAGCGAATTTTGATAAGGTACTTTTTAGACTACTTTCAGAAGGAAAGAAAGATTTGCGAGATTACTTTCCTGTCTGCGAGTATGTGCTGTTTGTGTCTGTGCGTGTGTGTCTCCTCTTTAATTTTTTTAACGCGTGAACACGAAACTCGGTACTCATATAGTACTACATAAGGATACCGGACTTACAGTTTCTGACCACGCCAGGAACTAACTTTCAAAATGGTGGGCATTTTTAATATTTAGGGTGATGTCATTTCTGGAGAAACTTTCGACCGATTTAAACCAAATTTTGTATGCTGACAAGTCATGGTTTAAGTATTGAATTTAGAGGTAAATATCATTGTTCCGCCATTTTGGAAAATAGCGCCACATGAAAGAATAAAGTTTTCATTTTATATCTCGAAAACTAATAAACCAATTTTCGCCAAATTTGGCACCCAAGTAATACAATGATAGGCCAGATAAATATAAGTAACTAGCGAACCGCCTGGGCTTCGCCCGGTAACAATTTTACGGCATGATTACAAGCGGAGAGAGAGAGAGAGAGAGAGAAGCAGAGAGAGAGAGAGAGAGAGAGAGGCAGACAGAGAGATACTGAACTGGACGCGTGATATATACATTTGGAATGATGGCGAGTGACAGATCGAATATGTGTAAACAATGAGTGCAATTTACTGCAACCAATACAAACACATTGATTGTGACTTCAATTAGCATTGAGGTAGACATTAAATACTTTGTCACTGAGAATAACACGAGTAATATTGGAGATAAGTAGTTTAACATTGTAAATAATTGCTGCGTGAATTAATTATTTAAGACCTCATTCCATCGCGAAATCAGATACGCCCCTGGCATCTTGTAACAATGTTATAATTCTTTCTGATTTGTCGCTGGTAGTAGTACGTGTGAAACAAGGCTACTAAGCTCAACTGTTAATCTCTCACCACGCCCTCGGCCGTCGACTGTATCTCTGTCGCGAGACCTCTAGATATGTTTGTGGAGTAGTAGTAGGTAGACAACTGCTCAGAGATGCATCACCTTTTTTTGGAAATGTTGGAATGCTCTTTTGGGAGAAATGTTCCATTCTACAGGGCCATTGGTGGCCTGCAGGTGGACTGTCGTTAGGCAGAAATTTTTTTCGGTTTGGACGAGTTTGTCCTCGGTGTGCTTCTGTTTCTTCCTGCTGTACCCATCTTGTTCCATCCGTTCTTCATGCTCGTTGAGCGCAGCGTCCTCACTTAGCTTACGTAAATGCAGACAACTGCATGCAAAATTGATTTGTAACACGCTTATTTTCAAGAAGAAAACTGTTATATCTGCGATTATTGTGTAGCTATTGGTATTGACATTCCCTTTTCAGCGGCGCTGTTGTTGTAATTTAATTCATGAACAGCTGTGCCTACTGAATTTAAAATTAATTTAGGATCTTTTGAGTTTGTTAAATATGCCAACCATACTAATTTCTGCCCCCCTCCTTTTTCCCAATTTTCCAACGTAATTTTGTAGCAGGTCTGTCTGGACAATGCCCCACACCAGAGGAAGGGGAACGATGTCCTTGCGTGGTTCCTTGTATGACCGCACAACGGCGCCACGAGCATGCAGATATACTCTGTGTCAGACCAGGAGGCCGGCTCCAAAATCTCGGGATATCCTGTAATAGCTTCTTTCCTTTTTAGTCATTCTTCATATGCTATGCCAGTAGTATATTGCAGTGTTCGAAACATACCTTTAGATACCATTAATTACTTGATGTATTCGTAATTTATTTCTGGAAAATAACACACTGTTTTGATGACGCAATAATATAACTTTCACAGACACTAGCGTTATAGAAAAACCATTTGTTTTTTGTACACTGTAAAGAAATATTTGTACTTTTACAAAAAACTGTTTGTAACACTTCAGAAAATTTTTTCGGTACATACATTTGTAATATTACAAATTGAGGCTTGTATTTCAACCTACATCATCGAGATGTGGAAACAAAATCATTTATATAGTTCTCTTTAAAACAACCGTAATAAAAAATAATATAGGAGGCAAAATCTTTCGAATTGTGTCCACAAAAAAACTTGTTGGCACCGAGACTCGAACCTGCATTCTTCGGGTTACAACGCAAGCACTTTACAACACGACCAGACTTTGGTCTTGTATCAATGGTATGATTGTAGTTTATTTATTCGGGTAAGAATATAGTCTTAACGCTTGGAAGTATTGAGAGTAGTGATTTCGACAGCTATTGCTTTCCAGGAGGACATTAAGTCTGCAGGTAGATTGAACAGATGCGCAATTGGAGTGTTATAATGATAGAATATATCTCTTGTGACAGGTAATGACACTGCAAATCAACCAATTTTCTTTACGGTCTTTTTGGTTGCTTGCAAAAATTTGGGTAGGGAAATTAACAGAGCAGCACGATCGCATGAGCTTATATTTCCTGGGAAAGTAACGTGGAATTGAATACACTTTTTATATTATAAAAAAACGTTAAACGAAAATATCCCTCTCCCCAAATTCATTGGTTGTTAACTAAATCGTAAACGCTAAACGCTTCCACTTTTTTAAAATGAAATCCTCATATTGTAATAGTTCGTATCTTTGACTTCGGTATTTACTGATTCCTGGTCATTACTAAAATTTACCTAGGTATATTACAAATACGCTTTTTTTAATGCTGTAATGAAGCCATTATAGAAAGGAAAGTGTATTTTTTACAAGTCATATAAATTTATTAAGAATTTCTTAGTAAAATTGGCAAANAGCCATTATAGAAAGGAAAGTGTATTTTTTACAAGTCATATAAATTTATTAAGAATTTCTTAGTAAAATTGGCAAATTTTTACAGTTTAGGCAAGCTTTTTTGACGACGTCTCTTCGTCTTTTGTTTATAATGATAAGTGATATAAAACGCAGTTTATTACCTGTTGTGCGCATATGTTGACGAGGAATACGCTTTTGACAAGCGATGAAGTCCACTGAGACGGTTGTGTCAAGAAATGACTGGGCTCTTAAATCATGTCCAAAAAAACCTACGCACGTAGGCGCTGATAACTTGCGTCCAGAATAAGAGTTGATCGTGCACTGGCCCTGCGGCAGATACAAGCTCTGCTAGCGACCACCTCTCTATGGAAAATGGTGCGACAAACCTAAACTACGCACGTAGGCGCTGATAACTTGCGTCCAGAATAAGAGTTGATCGTGCACTGGCCCTGCGGCAGATACAAGCTCTGCTAGCGACCACCTCTCTATGGAAAATGGTGCGACAAACCTAAACTACGCACGTAGGCGCTGATAACTTGCGTCCAGAATAAGAGTTGATCGTGCACTGGCCCTGCGGCAGATACAAGCTCTGCTAGCGACCACCTCTCTATGGAAAATGGTGCGACAAACCTAAACTACGCACGTAGGCGCTGATAACTTGCGTCCAGAATAAGAGTTGATCGTGCACTGGCCCTGCGGCAGATACAAGCTCTGCTAGCGACCACCTCTCTATGGAAAATGGTGCGACAAACCTAAACTACGCACGTAGGCGCTGATAACTTGCGTCCAGAATAAGAGTTGATCGTGCACTGGCCCTGCGGCAGATACAAGCTCTGCTAGCGACCACCTCTCTATGGAAAATGGTGCGACAAACCTAAACTACGCACGTAGGCGCTGATAACTTGCGTCCAGAAT
>NQII01019873.1:0-11906 GCA_002778355.1 Clitarchus hookeri
AGTTTTTAAACACGAAGCTGGGTTTATCCGTGACGGCATTTGTAATTTCCACAATTGTCACGTGTTGGCCGCAGCTAATCCTATTGCAGTGAAAAAGGAACATCAACAAACGTTCTCGTTCAATGTCAGAGTAGGAATACTCGGCGACTGTCNGAAAAAGGAACATCAACAAACGTTCTCGTTCAATGTCAGAGTAGGAATACTCGGCGACTGTCTCATTGGACCGCAATTTCTACCACAGAGGCTGAACGGCGAACGGTACCTGCGCTTCCTGCGGCACGATCTTCCAACGTTGCTTGACGATGTGCCATTGCACTAACGACGGCGGATGTGGTTTATGCACAATGGTGCACCAGCACATTTCTTTCTACATGTAAGACGATATCTAAGCAGACGCTCTGGTGACCAGTAGATGGGTACAGAAAGACCTTTACCGTAGCCTCCTAGATTACTGGATTTAAATCCGTTGTATTTCAGTGTATGTGGTTATGCCAAAAGCTTTGTTTACAATACAGCAGACATTGCCAAACCTGAAAAATTGCAGCATCGGATTGTACAGGCTTTCCAGCAAATGAAGAATGACCCCGGATAGCTCGAGCGCATTCGCGGGTCTTCGCGGAGACGACTGGACAGATGCATTCAAGTGCATGGTCAACATTTTGAACACCTACTGTAAACCTCTTCAGTTAACATGTTCATAGTGTACCGTACCTTGTGTGTCCACTGACGTCACTGCTGTTCAACCCAAACGGTCGCTTTTTTCTTCGTTCAATCACATTTGTGTGGGGCTGAAGCCACAATTATGACATGTACTGTCTCGTGACTGATACATTAAATCATAGTGTCACTATTTTTGTTGGCATTCGTACTTAGTATCCAGCGGGCCCTAACCAGCACACAACAGCCATCATCTCGTAAACGGTTAATTTCCGGACCCATGTTTACTGGACCTTTTTTGCTTCTCTTCATATACGTATCATCTCTGCATTTCTGACCATCAATTTTGAAACACCCATAACAAAGATATCTTCTCTAAATTTTTATGGACGCCATTTTAAAAAAGGATGTCTGACTCTACTTAAATTATAAAAGTTTATATAGCCTTCTGTAGCACTGCTGGTGTGCGAAATTTGGTGGAAATTGTTTGAACGGTTCAGGAAATATGACCAAATGTTAAATTTTCTCATCTAGCACTATTTTACAAAAAAAGGGCAGCAAAAGAGGATCTCTGTACGCATGATTGATACTTCTAATGAATGTTGTTAGCGTCAAAAATTTGGGTGAATTCTATCAAATTTTTAATAGATATTACTTACTAATCCTAATTATTTAAATTAATGATTTTTTTCAAAAGGCAATGACTTAAAATGTTAACAAATTTTTTTTTATCAGCCATTTTGACAAATAGCACCACATGAATAAATTGAGTTTTTATCATATCACTAGAAACCTTCTGCCGATTCCTACCAAATTTAGCAAACAAGTAGTGTGGCAGGTGATGCAAACTGTTATTTTTAAGAATGCAAGACAGTTATTTTTAAAAATTGGTGCTATACAGCCATTTTATCTTAGTAAGATATATGGTCGAAATTATGTAATTTATTCCAACATAACTTAGTATGCTGGCAGTATGTATTAAAACTATTAAATATGTCGACACAAACTCTCTTTTGTGCGGCATTTTTTGTATGATATTGTCACATGAAAAAATAACATTTTTATGCCATATCTTAGGAAAGAACAAACAGAAATCTATTAAAATTGGCAGGCCATGTAAACTGGTATGTGTAAAGTGGACGGGTCACTTATTTTTGAAATTGTGGCTATACAAATATTTTAGACGTATTTGGTATATATTTCATACCGTTTGGTTAATTTATACCAAATTGTATGCTGAAAGTATTGTGTATATTACAAGCATAAAATATGCTAAAAAAAAAGCTACTATTGTTTGCCATTTTGCAAGATAGCGTTACATTAAAAAAAAATTTAATGCGTATCTTGGGGACCAATCAACAGGTTTTCCCCAAATTCTTCACACAGGTAGTCCTACGGTAGACATGCAAACTTATGTGTTTTAAGTGCCTCAGAGCATATTCTAATTGACTACCGAGTAAATATTTCAGGTTGGTGAACCCTATCATTAAAAACATTCGGTTGATAGTGTGCGCAGTTGACACTCCGAATTTTACCTCTGTAATGCAGTCTTATGGTATAAGATTTTCTCTGCTCAAGTCCCGGGTAAGACACGTGTGTATTTGTAATTGTCTCACTACTGTTGCATATGTTTCAGGTTCCATTGCTAATGATATTGTTGTCAACGACATGTCAAAGCCTTCCTGACATCAAAGTTTTTAAGAACTTAGTTAAAAATTATTTGCACCCATGTGGAATATATATTAATAACTTTTTGTTAGTCTAGAAATCAAAGTTAATGTTTGAAGGATAAAGGAATTGGCAGCAGTACACAGTACGAGTGCGAAAAAAAATATCCTTGCTTACATACCAGAAATTGCAGCTCAGACAAAAGATGGTGACGGCCTACTAATGTGCAAAGATGAAATTATATCAATAACTGCTAACAAGGTGCACATCAAGATAGCATGTGCCTCGCTCACGCAGCGGCTGTAAATCTTGAACGTAAAGGATTCGACTGGACAGTCTGGCGAGAACTGTCAAGAGTACAGACCCTCTGACTTCAATAATTTGTAATATTTGTTCTTTTCTAGTAAGGAAAGATGATAAAGTATTTGACAGTTACAAAGAATGACCACTACAGAAATATGAAATACGCAAATGGCATAGTGATTCCCGAATGCAACTTTAAGTCTCAACAAAATTACCACTACTAAAAATTGCTTCGAAATGAAGAATATAAATACGAGGTTTTCTGACCTTTTGCTTGTGACTTTCAAAAGATAAAAATTCCCTGAAATTTGGATAACAGTAAAACTAACAAAACATGATCGTGTGGTGCACATTCTTGCTGGCCTCGAACCATGTATGCACGAGGAGGCTGAAGCTAGAATGCTATCACATAATAAACATGGAAATGAAGATGGAGTCGAGTTCTTATTCATTCGAACTGTTGACCCAGGCGTGGCAATTATTGCATTTAATGGTTATTGGGACTCTCTCAAGAATGTGGATGGAGCTTGAAGTTGACAAATTTCACAGGTTTTGGTCATTTTGTGACCATGTTAAAAAATTGGGACTTCTAACTTTTCCAATTCACATTAAAGAGCATGGTTATCCACACCCTCTGTTTTCCGTAGCATTTCAGTAATGCACGCATGAGTTTTAAACGTCTTTCCTGTTGGAAGGGGGTTTTTACGGTGTATATGACTCCCCCACCCCCTTACATAGATATAGCCTTAGCTATAGGAACAATAAGGAAGATAGACATGGCCACAATCGCGGCCAGGACTTCGCTGCCGTGATGCACACCCCCTTCCCCTATCCTGTACGAGCAAGATGCTCAGCCCTGGGGTGTAATTAGCTCCCATCCTGCTTCAGACGCCCACTTAACAATTAGCAATGCGGTAGAAAAGTTAAAAAAAAAAGGTAATTTTTGACATGCGTTTACTGACTGTGATACAGTAACTGCTTTTGTGGGACGTGGCAAGGAGACAAATTAGGAAAGTTATCATAATTACCACGCTATCTCTGATATATTTTATAAGCTCTCTCATTGCCTATGCTATAATTCTTACAATAATGTTATCCTTCTCCAGCAGTTTACTGTACGTAGGCTGTTCACGGTAAAGTGAACAATTCTGGAAGCCCTGCGAGGTGTCTACTTTCAGCCCGTACCTTGCGTATCTCACCGCATATCAAAATAAACATTGCCATGTCATTTTCAGCTAGTGTTTTCATCAACTGCTCAAATTGCTCGTGCATATGCTCATTAAAAAAAACATATGAACACTTTTCTCTGCTTATATATATATATATATATATATATATATATATATATAATATACACACACAAACACTCGTACTGATATGAGCACTTTTCTCTGCTTATATACATAATACATAAACACATGTACTCATATTTGTAAATAAATTGCCTTTAACACAGTTAAATAACCTTGCAAGGCAATAAGGAAATACATTTTGTTTTACGCTGTCAACATAATCGCAAAAAACATTTCAAACATTTATCTTTCAAAAGTATTGATATCTAGAATGTTCGGGCGTTATATGCGACCTAAGAAAGGTACGCTATAGTTATATTGTATCTTTCGTACAGAAAACAACAGGTATTAAACTATTGTTAAATTACCTAAGAATCTAATAATAATTTATAAAAATATCTGCGAGTAGAATGAAGGAAAATGGTTTGCAAGTTTGGTTGCTTTGAAGTAAAGTGCGTAGTTGTGATAAGTAGTGTTGTCGTCGCAAAAACCGTAATTTTATGAGAATTTCGCTCATTTGATTGCAAGTAATAATAGTTCGGTAAGTCTCAGTTGTTACTCCACTCTACTTTCTTTTGTTAATTTGTAACTTGATATTTTATTACTTAAAGGAATGAATTGACAAAATATTATTATGGCATGTATGATATAACCCAACCATATAAATATAAACTAGTATATAAGCACCAAATTTGTTTCTCACCTCTAAATGTCACCACTATTAGCAGACACAATGTCTTCACTTTAGTATTATGTGGTGTAAAATGGCTTCAGAATTCCTAAGAGGGACAATTTTTGGATTAAACTACCTAAATAATATCGATACTATTATCGGTTATCTGTACAACTTAAGTTAAATCATAAAAGTCCTTAAAAATATTTTTCATAACAAACTAATGTAATTGAGTAATTACTCGATCAAAATGCATAATCGATATCATATTTGAATTCCCTGGCCTGAAAAACACGGAAAACTATATGCTGTACGCCTGATAATAATGATTTTACAAGTTACTGATTGGCGGGTGGGAGGGGGGGGCGGTGGTATGGTGGTTAGACTACTCTCCTTCCACTTACGGGAACTGGGTTCCATTCCCAGCAGGTTCGCTCTCACATTTTCGCATGTGAGAATCGCGTCGGACGATGCCACGGGTTGAAGGGTTTTCTCGGGAATCTCCCATTTCTCCCGCCCTTGCGTTCTGGCGCAGCTCCATACGCACCTCACATCACCCTCCTCGGCTCTCAAAACCCCGTTGTTAAGAGCCGCCAAACTCACTTCACTCTATAAGTATTGGTTTTGGAGGTTACCATTTTTGTCATAATTGCGTCATATTAGCAATGTAGTGGTTAGATTTCTGGGTCCAAATTAGAAATCTCTATCCATAGTTAACACTATAGGCTGTTCACGGTAAAATGACCTCTTTTGAAAGCACTGTTTAAGATCTGCTTGTATGCACATATGCACCATATGTAACATTAACATTTTGATGGGTTTGACCACTTTATTACTGCGCGTTAATGCGTCGGTCAATAAAAACTGTTAAATTATCAGAAAATAAATATAAAAAATTTGTTGTTAATTCATAAACTTACGTAAACTAAAAATGTAAAAAAAATTATTATTTCAATGTAAAAATTATTTTCGTGATACTTTTAATTGAACGCTAGGACGTGGAACTACTTTCCCTCCATCGTTGCCAACTTTATTGGGCGAATGCCAGTCATTGTGCCCGTTAAAATATTTGCATGTAGGGGCAGTGACATTTTTCAAATGTTGATTAGAGGAGTGCTCACTTTACCGTGAATAGCGTTTATCACTGTACGAAATGGCGCGTTGGTACCACATTTAGCACGACTGGGCTGATATGTGGTGTAAAGCTACTGGAGCTACTGTGCTTGGCCTGGGGAAAGTGACTGGGACGTGGGGAATGCAGCGCACTCGAGGGTCGGTGTGCACGTGTGAGTGTGCCGAGGTTGCCAGGTGTCCGTCACTGCCCATGTGAGTGAGGCGGACAAGATGGCCTGTCCACGCACCACTGCTTCCACGTGACAGCGAGGCCGAAAACAGCGGTTACTTTGTACCAGCTGGGGTAACTTAGACACCTCAAAATACTTGTTTTCATGTCATTTAGTGAAGGAATCGCAAACATTACCTGAGCAGATAGCATCCAAAATTTAAAATACACATTTCGCGGTTACTTTGGCAAATGGCGCAAAAAAAAATGCATTTCAAAGTTTTTCCAGCAGGTACAAAGACACCCAGTTTACGGGAATGCCATTGTATGGTTTCAGTAATAATTACAGAACAAAGTTAATATTTAATATTTCGGTCTGGCCAAACACATTATTTTACAAACAAACAAATATCATTTCTCCATTTACCTCCAGCATAAAAGCAACCTCTTCGGAACAGCTGCGGAAAATGCCCCTATGCCAAACTCATCCATATAGAATCTCGTCTTGTTCCCAAACTGAGTACATTAAACCTTATCCATGGCGATAGCTAATTATCCCTATTACAGTAATGTCTTTTTTATAGCTAGGTGCAACGTCAACTCTTATTTACAGCAAAATCTTGTACGAAGAAAATTCAAAAGTTATCTTCAGTTTGTGTAAGTTTCATCGCGTATTCTTCTGACTACATCATTAATCTTGGTTTGCGAATGTATGTACCTGCTGTATAAGTGAAAGTTTTCCTTGCATAAGTGTAAGCAATCATAATGTCTGCTTCTACCTCAAGGCGCTAACGAAATATCTGAAGTGACTGATGATTACATTAATTTCGCAGCCTAAATAATTTTGTGAGTTTTAACGTGCGCTCAAAATCTGGCATAGATGGCTGACTTCCGCATCAATAGGTTGGCAACAGTCGTATAACATTTACAATTAGAAAGAATATATCCGACGATAACAAACTGTGTCTATAATTCAGATGGGCATTTTCCCCGAGTGAACCAAACTACGAAAGAGGAAATTTTCACTCAATTTTGCAGTTACACAATATTTATTTGTGCAGAGGGTCTAGATAATGNGGCATTTTCCCCGAGTGAATCAAACTACGAAAGAGGAAATTTTCACTCAATTTTGCAGTTACACAATATTTATTTTTGCAGAGGGTCTAGATAATGATAAAAGCACAAATAGGTTGCATATTTTAAGTCGGGACGTAAAGAAATCCATACTTTTTCTGTTGGAAAACAATATATCTCCCTTCCAATTATTTCTTGGCCGCTTCTTTTTCCATTCCATGTTTACTGCCTTCCGAAAACACCTTCCACGATAGCCACTACTCCATTTTGTATCCAACGATGCCATCCCTAAGCAATACCCAGCTCTACTTGACCACTTACATTTCCGTAACATTTAGGCAGATGGCGCAGTGACACCACACTGTGTCGTACTCGGGAGGACACCGGTTCCAGTAATACTGATATTGGCGTCAAAGTCACTTCACGTGCATGCACGATGAGGTGGCAAAAACAGATCATGGCCATTACCCACTAAGATCCTAACTCTCCTAATTATTTGTTCTGTATCCTGTAACCGCGCTGTAGACGATACACTACAACCATTTTCTATAACGTCTCACCCCCTCCCTCCAAAACCAATTTTTTCCCCTTTTAACATTTACGTGATACTTTGCTTTTCAAGAACGTTTAATAAACAGAAACCTCGTAACAAACAACGATTTGCGTGCCTTTTTGCCCTTTATAAATGGTCTTCGTAGATGGTGTGCACCTTGCTCTAACTAACCACTTTCCCGGTGTAACGTGTTTGCAATTCTGGAACAACTTCAGATACAGGCTTCGTACATCACACTCCAGTTTCATGACTACTATACGATAGCATTTCTCTAAAACCCATTTTACGAGGCATATTGCAGTTTTCAAACCTGTTTGGGTTACGTGGTTTATACTTCATACGTGCGCATCTTACATATAATATACAAATAATGTGCAAATATTTTCGAAAGTGAAGGAATTATATTTAAGAAGCCAAAAATCGTTCTATGTATTCTTTGGGTAACCCAGGACCATAAACTAAAAGTAAAAAAAACTATAATTGGGTGACACGCCGCCATCTTGTAAAATAGTCTGCATGTTGGCTTTTCCCTCGAGCGACAATTCTGAAGTTATAGCACCGGATTTAGGAGTGTTAACGAGATGCAGTTCACGCGGAATTACTGATTGGAAGGTGAATCAGAATTTTAATACAATTTTTGACGTGTTAAGTTAAAAATATAATCACTGTGCACTGAAAACAAATATATTTTAACCACATTAAAAATTACTTTTCAGTTCAGTCATTTTCCGATATTTACTCATCATATCAAAACGTTATTAAGATAAAATTTACAGCTCATAGAAACACCTAATATTACGTCATTAGCATGTGTACAATGTGTAATATGGCTGCTGGGAAGGAACATAGTTTACAGCGCAGACCGCGAAGTTGTATTAGGTGTAGGGGCATTGAACTAAATGCAAACACTGACGAGGACGAATAATTTCTTGGTTATATTTTTTTATATAATTACCATTAATTTTAAATTACTAGATTAATAAAAACGCAAGAAAACTGTATTGAACAAAGAAGCCGTGATATTGAGACTACGGGGGGTAAAGCATGTAGACGTAGAGCATCACATGCTATGCTTGCACGATGGATATATTCCATGCAAGCATCAATGAATATTGTGGCTGCATTGGAATATTTCACACGTGTCACCGATGCCACATCACAGAAACGTGCCGAACATGGACAAGCTGGTCAAAGACCGGACATCTAGTATGCAGAATAATTCACGTATTGGTTACGAATATATTCTCCCTTCGACAAATCAAACGACCTCCTCTTATCCCTGCCCACTGGTGTAATCGACAATGAAAATGTTAACTGTGATTCAACTTGGCAGCAAGGAACTTCTACTTTGAAGGAACTAGAAGGAAAATCATTTTCTGAAGCCAAACTTCAACGGAATGACAAGGTCGTCACACTTGCGTCAATGACAGATGCTGTGGTTCTATGAAGTGAGGTGATACAAGTGAATCACAATCAGCTTTTTCATCTCATAGTCATGTGTTATGCGGAGTGAGGATGAACTGGAGTCTTGTTTAAAGTACGAGCTGTTGCCATTTGCATCAACACTCTTCGATGCAGTTACTATCAGGAAAGGGACAAAGTAAACTTTAAAAACTGATATTTAAAGCCTCCTTGAAAACCCAAGTTATGCGTTGGATGGAAGACAACTTCTACGTCAGTTGAACTGGCCAAGACTTCTAATTATGTATGTAAGAGTTGCATTTCATACATCACGGGAAATTGTAGTGGGAATGTTACGGAAGTCTTTAATGGATATTCCGAATATACTACAAAGATTGTAAATCACTTGCGACCAAGATCCGAAGTCTCATCGTCAGATGTGATTCTGGACCTGAAAATCTAATCATATACACCACGGCATCAGTTTTTAGGCAATAATTCCAAGGTGAGATTTGAAACTCGTTTAGCATCTCAGTTAAGAGAAAAAGTATTTGAAATGCTTCATGCGCTGGCCAACACTGACTGTTTTATCGCATCAACAGAATGTGTGGAAACTCCCATTAGTTGGCGAGGACACTTATCTGTTCGTACTTCTTGTGGCACTCGCGCTACTTGATGAAAACGTTTATACGGTCTTACCATGCTCAAAATCGCATACGAAGATATTATTACATTATGTAGAGTTGCCGTTGGTGACACTCATTGTCAAATACTTTACATCCACGGAACCAGATGTGACACAACATCGGCTCTCTACAAGAAGTTTAAAATCTTCGCGATCAAATTACTGCAATATTTTGGGAGCCTTTGTTAGAAGGTCTACACTTACAACAAGAAGGATGCAGCAATAGAAGAGATCGTGGCAGCTGGTATTTCTCGTTACTTTGAATGGGGTATGGTATTGATGGATTGAACAAAACCAGATACATGTATATGAACTATCTCAAAACTAATGCCAAACAATAGTTACATGCTAAATTTAATTTGTCAATACTTCCACCAACATCGGCAACACAGCTAGACAATATAGCTTGTAGGTATACCATCAAACACATTAATGGCTTGGGATATCACTCACTCCAGGGTGGGGGTGAAAGATGTTCTAAGGTAGTGAATAAACACAAATTCCTACATCATCGCTTCCAGTCCCATATATATATATATANGTGTTCTCTAATGTGTAATTGTGCAAGCAGCTGATGCACTAATAATCCGCATGATGATTATTCAATAGAACCCTATGAAGACCCAAATTATAACCCTGACCTCGCATTTGACACTTCTGTCCAATAAATACCACTGTGAACTTCATTCCGAAGAGGTGCATTTCGGGAAACAAGCGTTTGAGCAACAACGACGCATAGTAAAACAGTTCGGATTGGGGTGGTTTTATGTGAAAATTTGCATTTTTGTTAAAAAGAATAAATTACAATTGACCATATTTTGTTACACAGGACATAAAATATCTTTTGAGACTTTCAGCCCACCAGGCCGTAGGAAAAGATGCTCGGAGTTAAAGCGGTGAAAGTATTTATATAAAAGTCTTGCTTTTATATTATACAGCAAACATTTTCGTTAGTACTTTACAGGATTTATATATGTCACAGCCAATATATCTATTTTCTCCAGGATATCCATCACCCTACCAGCTGGTAAACGTTTCACAATAAAATATTTTGTACTTATATTTCGTAATTATTAGCTATTACTTACATATTTAATGTAAAAATTTGTAACAACATGAAACTGTTTATATATTTTATCTAATAATTGGTAATTCCTTGTAACTGAATAACAAATAATAACAATCACGATATCATCCGTCACTGTCAGTGCTTGCATTTTGTTCACACCCCCCACCCCCCTCTAACAATATGTATCACTCATTCCGCTCAGTTCTTCCGCAGTTGTTAAATTTATACTCTTACCACATTGTAATAGTCATATCATCAATTTTATGTGACATACAACTTTTATTTTCGTATTTCTTCGATACAATGACTATAAAATGTCGAAAAGAGACTTCAGAAAAAAATGTTTTTTCACTGCTCGATTTTTTTGTTTTGTTTTGAGTGCCCAGTGATTATATTTTTGCCTTACCACATTAACAATGATATTGTAATGAATACATACTTCCGCGTAAACCGCATGCCTTCACCACTCCAAAATCCGGCGCTATAAGCACATAATTGTATTCCGAGGAAAAATTTAATATGCAGACGGTTTTCCAAGATGGCAACGTATTCCCCCTATGAGATTTATTGGGACTTATAGTATGTTGATCTGAGCTGCGTTAAGAACTCTTCCGCTAATTTTAAACTTCTTTAATTACATTTCCTCAATTTAGCTTTATATTCCTATACTATTATATATCCTTGGCAACTGTGGCCTGGCAACCCCCTCAGATACGCCACTCTGTCACTCACATACTGTCAGCGTGTAACCTACCCCAGCTATACTTCCATTCTCACGAGACTGCACCCTTGCCCTTCTACGCACCATATGACGTGTCTCATTTTATTCTCGAACAGTTAAAGGTACAGGTGTCACACTTGCCCTACTTCACGACTTCCATTTCCACCACAGTTATTATTCCTTCACCCACACTCTATAGTTTTATGAAACCAATGCCTCTCCCGATCCCCTTTAACTATGGTATTCATATCTTGTATGTGCCCACCCACTTTGACTTTCTCCATTTCTGTATGATCCTACCCCAAAATATTAGCTGTATTTGAAAAACAATCTCTACATATAACTACACATACAAAATTACTGACTGGCCTGCTTTTCACAAGCTCATTTTTAGCCTATGGATTTCCACTCGCTTACCACCTCCTATGATTTTACATTCCGTGTTAAAAAGTCAGTTTATTGTGTAATATATTAACTTAATTTTTATTCTAAGTTTATTTGTTTTTTATTTATTTATAAAATATAAAA